>UCOK01008708.1:0-12900 GCA_900474325.1 Synergus umbraculus | reverse complement strand
GACGCCTACCTTTATTCTGCAGAACCCAAAATAAATAATCTGGTGCAGCACTAGGCACTTTTTATCAAAATTTACGAAAAACTTCTAAATTGTGACGTCCACAGTGAAACAGCCAGAGAGGAACTGAACTGCTCCGAAACTTTCGTCTGGGTGCGCAGTCGCTGTAGTCGGAATATTGTAGCTCTGAGAGCTGCTGCCCTCTTGGCGTATGGAATTAGAGTTAGCGCTAGCCATTATGGCCGCGTCCATGTATTGTGACAGTTTGTCAACAATACGAACTATGGATGCATTAGATTGCATTGACTTCCAATTTGCAGGATGGAACAAAATTATTAAATGACTGACGCATCCCAGACGGCAATGTGGATAAAAGTAAGATAAATGTGGATATTTTAGTTGGGTTCTTTAGAAGTAAGGTAAGCTGTAAACAGTAATATTCCTTAATCTAAATTTATTCTAGTAGCATACTATATAATTCTTCCATCTCTCATTCATTTCTCTCGACACTCATACTCTTATTATTAAATGAGTTCCCACTGGCCATTCCCACTTTAACTTCCCGAGTAAAAATCAATCTGGGAAAAGGATCAATAATGTGGTAAAATCCACCACGTTACAAAAAGAATTTAACAAAGTTTTATTCATTTGAATAAGAATATTCTGACATGAGATAGAAATAACAACGATAGAAATATCAGAATTCAAACAAAAATTGACTTTGAAATTAAAATGTTTACAAAATGAATATCAACAGTCAAACAAGATTCAAAATAAAGTACGTTGAAATAAAAATTATATAAGTTATTACATAAAAGTTATATAAAATATTACAGGCGAAAAGGGACAAAAAATGGGGAAGCATATAATAAAATTAAGGGGTTTCTGGGTTCTCGTTAATGTGGTGTAATTGGGTTCTCATTACACATTTAGAAAAAGGGGTAAAATAATTTAAATTAAAGATAACAACAGATAAATTATTGAAATCATTTAAAATTAAAAGAAAGATTTGAAACAGTTAGGCTTAAAGGTTATTCGGCACTCTGGATCGTTAAAACAAATTACAAACACATGATAAATTAACGATAAAATTCAATAAAAACAATAAAATATCACAAAAGTTCAAACATATATATATAAATAAGATGATTCAGCCAAGGAGTCGGAAGAGAATATCAAAATCAACAATATAAAATAAAATAACTTGGCTAAATCATTAAAATGGATCGAATCCTACCTTTTAATTCGGAGAGAGACACTTTAATTTTAAAATTTTGGAATTCGCTGAGACTTGACACGTGCTTTCACTTGGAGGTTCACAAATCAAAAGAGATCGAGTCAAGTTCTCACGGAAGCTCGTTAGCCTGAACGAATTATATATTAGAGGGAAGGGCTGATGCGCGTAAGCCTAATTTCGTAATTTCGCATGGTCGTCAGAGTGATAGCCGATGAGGTCCGCTTCCGATTCGTCAATTCGATGTCCTTTCTTCTTCTTTTCCTACTCCTTATCAGCCGTTGTTACAAGACAGAGAGGTTCCGAACACCTTTATACAAGAGGGAGTGAGATATAAGAACCTTTGATGCTTTCAGATATCAAGCAATGAGGAGAACAAGAATATGGAGAACTAATAATGATAGTTTCATCCTTCTATGTTCTAAATAATTTAGAGAGAGAGATAAATGGCATTTAAAAGCCAGTAAACGTCTATTAATAGACAGAAGATAAGAGATGATCACAGGTATCTGTAATAGAGATAATTAGGCGAAATTACTAATCCTTATTTAGAATTACAAAGTAATAGCCTCGGTCAATCTTTGCCAGGAATGCGCCAAGACTAAAAGATGACCAACACCAATCCTTCTGTCCATTATTGACAGATTTGACAGTTCTGTTTTGGACGTTAAGAGGGATGGTGGAGAGAGATAATATTTGAACGAGGCCCAAGGACAGTAGCTGTGGCGAAGAATTCGTGAAGGTGGTGTTGCGAATGATGAAATCGAATCAGTGGATGAGTAGGTGGTTGATACGTCTGTGGCTGCTCGCTCGCGCTCCGTGTTGCGCGCTTTGCGACGCTTGCGCCTATTTTTATTTAAATGACTACAAAATAGAATTGAATGCAAACGAAAACTAATTTACTTAAAGTTCTATCGACCTTAAGGAGCACATTCTCATCAGGGCACTCGCGCTTCGCGCTCGACTCTGTTTAACAATATTTTTCATGATTAGAACGAAAACTACTCATCCTATTGAAAAATGGCCAAAGGATAACTTGTAGATCTTTTTAAGGCCAATAATTATGTTTCTTATCATTTTCTCTGTATCTCGCGTTATTTGGCTCAACATTTGAATTTTCAATTTTTTAAGGAAATTCAAAAAGTTATTGTCTATCCTATAGAGTGACGCCGTCATATGGTGGCAGAAAGCGCAAAGCAGAAAGCAGAAAATCATTAGAGCGAAAGAGAGAAAATCTATCTGTCTCTTTCACTCTTACGATTTTCTGCTTTCTGCTTTGTGTTTTCTGCTATCATAGGACGGCACCCTTAAGGTGCGCTCACAATGGGATTGAAAAACTGACATGACGCAGAAATTAACATGGACATAGACACGATGCTGTGTCTACAAAGAACGTGCGCATCTATTACCAACTGCAGAATTTGTATTTGCCGTATTTGTACAGCGGAAGACCAACGCAATAAAAATTCTGCAGCTGTTAATAGATGCGCGCGCAAATTGTCGACACAGCATCGTGTCTATGTCCATGTCAATTTCTGTGTCATGTCATTTTTTCAATCCCATTGTGAGTGCACCTTTTTAGTTCAGTGGATTGAGGCTGGCGTCCCATGTTTGCGTTTGGCGTCTCTTTCTCTCTCATTATGACGCAACGTACAACGCAATCATGTGACGCCAGCCTGAGCGCTGGACTGCGGACTCGATGCGCGCCTGTTCGCGACTCTATAGATGCAGATTTTTCATTGTTATATGCGTTAGTGGTAAGATTAAAATAATATTGATGTACAAAATATTTTTGTTATAAAATTAAAATGTGTGTTTAAAATATTTAAACTAATAATTGAATGAGGGAGAGATTACCATTGGGATAGAAAGAGATAGATTTAGGTATAGAAAGAAATACAAATTTATTCTGCGTAGAGATAGACTGAGAGATAGAAAGAGATACATATTTCACAGGGATAGACAGAGATAGATATCACCGGAAAGAGGTAGAAAAGTTCTATCTTTTTCTATCTTTTTACTTCCAGCAGGGTATGCAAAAGTATATGCCAGAAAAGAAATTCGGCCTACGTAAATTTGTAGAAACTGACCCACACGTATGCTGACTCCCTCCTATTAAGTATCTAATCACATTATGTTTATTTTATTTGTAAATGTATCAACTATGCTGTAAAATCTTACTTTAAATAGAATTAAAATTTTCGATTACTTTTTTTTCAGTATCCCGCCCGTAGATACAATCCGGACCAGACAGAAGCAACAAATAAATAAATGAACATGCACATATACGACAAAGAAGAAAAATAACAATATGCCAACACATTCAGAAGCAACAGATAAACAAGCAAAATACACACACAAGATAAATAGAGACTCTTTTATTATTTACTACTTTAATAATATTAGTACTTTTTTTTCCTCCTTAAACTGTATTTTCCCGAAAATTCCGCCTACATGCAGAATATAAGGCGCTTTTTATTTTATATCAACCTTTTTTGTTGGTCAGCCTACTGTTATAGAGAGGTGAACAATATTGAAACACAGTAAGGCACTGATTGTGAGATGCACTTACAATACACAAACATACACCTATGTACCCTGCTGGATGTAAAGAGATGGAAAGAGATAGAAAGAGATAGAACTGCTCCTATCCCTCAGTTTATCTCTTTCTGGTAATATTTATCTCATCCGATCTCTCAGATTATCCCTTTTTCTTGTAATATCTATCTCTTGCAATCCCTCAGTCTATCTCTATTTCTAGTAATTTCTTATTCTATTTATTTACAAACGAATTTTAATCCTTTCTGTCCCTAATTCTATCTCTCTTGCTAGTAATTTGAATCTCTTTCTATCCCCAAGGCTCTCCCTTATTAACTTATTAATTTTCATATTTTATTATTCCATTCAAAGTTAGAAGTACGATTCTGACTGTGGATAGATCTGTTCGGGACCCTAACCATAATTCACTTACTTGTACGTTGCTGGATGCCTGTCAGTGAGCAAGGGCAGTTGTGTTTTCTATGAGTTCTTCGCCGTTGTAAATATCGATTGGGGTAATGCATTACCCCAGCGTACCTTTTAAGTTCCAGAATTGTCTTGGTAAAAGAATTTTAGTTTCTTTGTTAAAGCGGTTCAGTTAGATGTTTTAAGCATGAATTTAAAAATTCGAAGTGTAAACAAATGTTTTTTTATAAAAATACCAAAAAATGAGACATAGTGAATTTCAGAATTTGAATTTGAAGAGTCATTCTAAGTTTGAGAAGTCGGATAGTATAACGGTTTCAGTTAGACATGAATTTGAAAGTTCAGTTTCAAGATTTGAAAAGTAAATTTTGTTCTCATTTTGTAACATTTTATAAAATTTTGTATTATTTATAATAAATCTGAAATTAAATAAATTTCGACCTCATTTTCTAACATTTTGTGTTACTTAGAATAAATCTGAATTTAAATAATCAATTTTAATGTTATTTTTTAGACATTTTTTCCATTTCTCAGATTCCTCTAGTTCCCTCTAATTCGTATGCTGAAATAATTATGTTTTTTTTTAACCAAAAGTGACTTATATCACTTTCAAGCGTAACTATTCTTATTTTATATCGCGTTTGATTTTTTGAAATCGGTCATATTGTTGAGAAACTAAGTTATTTGATATAAGAAAAGTCAATTTTGTAAATTTTTTTACATTTATAATTGCTTCTAATATTTAAAATATGAGTAAATTACTTGAAAGTCCTAAAAATGTTGTGAATTCTTTTGAAATCCTTATAAATTACTTAAATTCCTTTAACGTCTTTTTAAATCTGGCTGAATCTCTTGAGACTATTTTAAGTCCATTAAATTAAGTTAAAATTTCTTGAATTCATTAAAATTAAAAATATCTTTAATTCTTGATATTTTTTAAAACTCATTTTATAACTTTAAAGTTTTTTGAACCCCGTTAAATCTCTTGAAACTCTTTAATATTATTTATAATTCCTTAAAATATTAAAAATATTTTTAAATTACTTTAAAATTCTTATAAAATATCATGACATTTTTGTTAAAACTTTCAAAATGCTTCAAAAACTTTTGAAATCACTTAAGGGCATGTATTACTTACCCGATCCCTTCCTTACTAACATTTTTTTCTCTGTAACGCTACGTCTACATTTATTGAGACGAGATTAAACGCGCGCTCCGCGCGCACATTTGCTATAATATTTATTTAAGATTTAAGATTTCCCGCATCACGCGCCATATTCAATATACGCCGCGTCATCACTTTCATCTGACCAATAAGGAAAAAACGTTACGTTACTAATGATCTTTTTATAATAGGATACCACATTGAAAATTTCTATATTTGAAGCCAAAGCCTTAAGGTACGTTTGTCTGGTCCTAAATATTGACATTTAAAAACAAAATTTTGTCAAAAAAACTTTTTATTTTTACAAAAATTTAAAACCAGACAAACATACATTAGCATATTTTCTTTAATTTTATAAATTTTCAATTTGATACACTGAGAGAAGTTTCGTGTAACTGCTGCACAAAACGTAAAATCGCTGTCATACCTCAATTTAAGAGCCGGGTAACTGCAGCACCAAAACAAAAATTTTATCAGGCTTGGTGCTGCAGTTGCCCGGCTTTGGAGTAGCTTCGTCGTCTCAAAACAAGAGAGCGGCTATATCAAATTGAGGTATGACAGCGACTTGACGTTTTGCGCAGCAGTTACACGAAACTTCTCTCAGTGTATCTTTATAAATGTAGACGTAGAGTTACAGGGAAAAAAATATCGATAAGGTAGGGATCGGGTAAGTAATACATGCCCTTAACACCCTTTGAAATGATTAAAATCACTTAAAAATATTTTTATATTTTTTAAATCTTGTAATAAATTAAAAAAAAAGGGATTTCTTATCAAAGAAATCGAAACTTACATGCATCAAATTGCATACGTCCTCACGAACACTCACTAATACTCGTACCATATAAGTTCTTTGCCTCATCGTCGATGGAAGATAGGTATAGAGGCAATAATGCCCTCCAAACTTAAAACTCAGATGCTAGGAGCGAGACGTCAGGGGATGGGTTTAATTGTGCTGCCAAAAGCGTGATGACGCTAATCCATTTCTTTAAACTTTAAAATTTGGATATGACGAGACACTTGGACAATACTCTTACGCGTTTTCGAGCATGCGTCCCGTTATTGCACCCGGGGGTTTTCAAATTTCCTGTAAGAAAATTGTCTTGTTTCTAATATTGATTCTTTTGACTTGTCAATTTTTTTAGTGCATTTTTATAACTAGGTTCTTTAAATGATTCTCCTGTTATATAGATAGGCGTGGGAAAGTTTTAATTATTTTAGGGTTAAATTAAATTGTCATTATCTCGTAGGGAATCACTTTTTAAAATCTGCCAAAAATGAAGAAGACTGTATTGAAGTCAATTTAATCCTTTCCTTGAAATAAAATTATCAACATTTCAATATAGATTAAATGCTGCACAATTGTTCTGGATTAAAGTGTTGAAAATTTAACTTCGTAACGTCTGTATCGATTAGTTAAATATTATATGTTTGGTGTTATTGAATCTTGCGGATCAATTAACAATTGCACCTGAATCGTGGGTTTACCTTACACAACCGGCCTAGCACCATCTTGCCCCATGCTACTTACACTATCAAGCATACCGTTAGCACACTTTCTATATGTGAATTATATAGACGGGGTTGGTTATGGTAGGTAAAGTTAGGTTTAGTTGTTCTGACAACAGGGTGAAGGTGCACCCGGTAAGAAGACTTACATTGAAAGGTATTGAAATTGTCAATTCCTAACAATACCTTTTTTATCCTGTATTTTTAATTCCCGATTAGACGACGAGAAAGATCAGGTTCCAATACTTTTCAATGATACTTGAAGCTTCCGAAAATAACCTCAAATAAATTAAGAATCGAATTTTTGCTTAATGCATTAGAATATGCTCCAAAGGCATGAAAATTGCAAATTCTATTAGAAATGTATACAACAATACGTCATTTTATCGTAAAACACTCGCTTTGTTTAAATTCTATCCATCTGAAAAATATAAACTCGTGAAAAAAATTTTTTAATTATTTTTCACCACTACTATATGAGCGGAAATCAATCCCGACAACGAAAAATGACTAATGCTGAGTTCTTAGAAGATTTTTACTTGATAATTATTCAAGAAACAGTGAATTAAAATATCTAAAAGTGCAAATTTATAAGGGATTCAAAATTTTGTGTTTCAAAGTTGCTTTGTGGTATCCAAAAATATTCACAAAAATCTTTTCGTCTATGGGTACTGAAAGGGATACAATTTAAGAAATAATTTGCACTATTGGAGAGATTAAAACGCGAGGTCAAAAAAGGGATTGAAAAGAATACTCTAACTGTTACGTAATAATTGAAAACATGAAATTTTTTAATACGTCGGTAGAAAACGTCGGCATAAAGCAGAAACTCATGAGAGTGAGAGAGACAAACGGATCTTTCTATCTTTGTCACTCTCATGAGTTTCTGCTTTATGCCGACGTTTTCTGCCGACATGGGACTGCACCTTGAGTTCGCTCTTAAAAATTCATATTGAAACAGCGCCATCCCGCTGTTGACAGAATAACTAAGCCTGTACCTATCTCCCCTCTACGACCTTACATGGCCTTACCACTACAGCCTCACGTATAGTGCTCTTACTTATAATCGGTTAATTGGATAACCGGTTATCGGTTAATCGATTTTACGATTAATGAAATTAATTAATCGAATAACGCGGTTATCGATTACGATTAACCAAATAACCGATTTTAATAAGAACTTTTTATTATTCTTAAATTATGCAAATTTGTTAATTTCAAGAAGCGAGACATAAAGAGCAAAGCTAATAAGAGGAGTTAATGAAAGTTAATTAAGGAGTTAATTTTTTTTTATTTCAAAAATAAATTTTCATGTTGAAACTAAGATACAATAAACAATTTTACAAATTTTGCAGTAGAAACTTTTTTTGCTGGAAGTTATGTAAACAATTAACATGCATTTTCATACAATGCTTTATATAAAGATTGAAATAGAATTTCAAAATTCATACTATATTTTTTAGTAAACATCTATTTTGATATAAACACGTTAGCATATTAACAAAATAGGAGTTAACTTACAAACTTTATAAATTGTATAAAATTTCAGAATGGTTTTTAAATTTTTTTTATAATTCTGTTAACCGGATATTTTATAAAATAATCGCGGTTTCCAATTAAACGGTTATCCGTTTAATCATAATGACATAATCGCATTAACCGACTACCCGTTACCAAGCCGGTTAATCGCGATTATTCGATTAATCATTCAACCGAGCACTACTCACGTACATTCAATACAGACAAATTCTCATCTATGATTTTACGCCTCAGTCTTCATGTATATCACGTTGTACGCTTCTTCTCTCTTCATTTTTTCTCTTCCTTTTCTTCTATCTCCTTGTCAATCAAAATTCGCTCCAATCTCCTTTAATTCCACCTCTTTTCTGTCCCTTTCAATGTCTCGCTTATCCTCTTCCTCCTCCCCTATCACTAAATAAGATAATGTAATCTATAATTTAATTCGGCTTATTGGTAACGCGAATTTTGATAACAAGATTATGACGCTTTTGGTAACGCTTCTAACAAACACAAGCAAATAAGAAACAGAACGATATGATTCGAGAATTAATCGAATAGAGATTTCTTACATATAGGATAGGATCAATGTCACGCATCCAATCTTGTTTTATCTCAATCTATCTATTATTTTTATCAAACTCTATGTTTTTTAATCTTTTTGTCAGTCGTCATAATCACTAACCTCTTTCTTTTAAACTCCTCATTTCTAACGCATTCTCTAAATCCATCACTCACCTATTCGTCTACAATCCGCTCTTCTCTATCTTACAGATGTATGTTATTTATTTATTTAGGAGTAAATTGGGGGAATATACACTATCCGTCAGGATTTATGAAACCACCTGTCATTTGATTATAGTTTAAGTTCTCTTAATTACACATCGAAGGTTACATTCTTTCTTTTAAGTATGTCAACAACTATTAAGATTTTGCTTAAAATTAACCTATTAATTATGTTGTTTATTTTTAAAGAAGTTATTGCAAAAAACGCCAAATAACGACGTTTTATAAATATATAAATTACTTTTGAAATATTGAACATTTTAAAAAATTTCTTGGGCTGATTTTAAAGGTAAATTTTGTTATAATCTGACAAACATAAATGAAAATTTTTCCTTTTGAGATAAATATTTTTATATAACAAAAGAAATAATTAATCATGAACTTTCTGCAAAAAAAAATCGGCTAGCTTCGCGAGTACATTCTCATCACATGTCGCGCTTTTGCGACGACGACGCTTCGGCACGCTTGCACTCGCTTACCAACCTTTATCGATGCTATACACTTTTATTTCATTCATGTTTTATTAATGAAGAAGAAAACTAATTTACTTAATGTTCTACTGACCTTAAAGAAAACATTCTCATCTGGGTACTTTGGCGCTTCGTGCTCGAAATGTGGCGTGAACCGTAATCAAACTTCGCGCTGGGCTCTGTTTAACAATATTTTTTAAGATTAAGGCTGTTGGAGCGTTTTGAAATATGAAAATTTTCATGTAGAATCAGTCAAATTCCCACCTCACCATTTACTTTAGATGACAAATTTGCAAATATACATTGTTTGACAAGTCCTTCCATTGAGATCGACTTCTCGATGGCAAAAAGGGGGGCTAGTGTCTCATTTTTAGCAAAAACTCATAGTTTTGTTTAAATAAAAGATTTGAGATTTTGAACAATATTTTAGAAAGAGTGAGCAATACTTACAGATGTCAAAATCCCTTTTTGCTTCTAAAGAAGGTAAATCACTACACTGGCGAACAGATACACACACTCGGAAATTTTTTTTGGGAATAATATTATTTCCAATTTTGTGGGAAACGGCGAAAATAATTAGTTTCACATGATTCTTCGCATGGAAAGTACAAGAGAATAATGTCTCTTTTGGTTATTTGGAGTTTGAAAGCGGAAATACGTCAACGACACGCACGCCAAGTCCGATGAAGCACATTGGAGATTTCGCGGTGGGTATTTCAAATGTCAATTAAAAATGAATGTGAGAAATACAACTTACTTTATTTGTTTACTTTATTTTTAATTGACATTTGAAATACCCGCCGCGGAATCTCCAATGTGCTTCATCGGACTTGGCGTGCGTGTAGACGTATTTCCGCTTTCAAAATCCAAATCACCAAAAGAGACATTATTCTCATGTACTTTTCATCCGAAGAATTATGTGAAACTAATTATTTTCGCCTTTTCCCACATAATTGGGAATAATATTATTCCCAAAAAAAAATTCCGAGTGTGTGTACCTGTTCGCCAGTGCAGTGATTTATCTTCTTCAGAAGCAAAAAGGGATTTTGACATCTGTAAGTATTACTCACTCTTTCTAAAATATTGTCTGAACCCTTCTTTTTTCTCGCATCTCAAATCTTTTATTTAAACAAAACTATGAGTTTTTGCTAAAAATGAGACACTAGCCCCCCTTTTTGCCATCGAGAAACCCATCTCGATGGAACGACTCGTCAAACAATGTATATTTGCAAATTTGTCATCTAAAGTAAATCGTGAGGTGAGAGATTCGTGTGATTCTATAGATTTCACGCCTTTTTTTTCATTTTTTGCTCCAGGGCTCAAACAGCCTTAAAACGAGTACTACTTCTTCTATCAAAAAATTGTTAAAAAGGAATTTGTAGATCTTTTTAAGATCAATAATTATTTTCTTATAATTTTTTCTCTATCACGCGTTCTTTGGCTCAAAATTTGAAGTTGTTATACCAGTCTTGTAGGGTATTCAAAAAGGAACATTTTTAACGTGTTAAATTTTTTTCATATCCTGCGTTATTTGAATTTAAATTTCAATTTTCTTTCTTTTTTTTGAATTTTCAAAATGTTATGTTGTGCCATTGGGACGATTGTGCCTCTATGTTTTTATTTATTTTTAAGTATTTTATTTTAGTTACTACGACTTGAAATGTAAACGAAAACTAATTTACTTAAGGATCTATCGACCTTAAATAACACATTCTCATCAGGGCACTCGCGCTTCTCTCTCGATATTTGATAGAAATTTTTTATTTACATGTAATTCTTTCAAAAGAATGTAAAAAATAACTAGGTATACAAAGATATTGTCATATTATTTTTTATGAAATTATTTATTCACTCAAAAATAATTAGAAAGAAATTTAAAAACCACGATTAAAAGGAAAACTACTCATCCTATTTAAAAATGGGCAAACGGGAACTTATAGATCTTTTTAAGACCAATAATTATGTTTGTTATCATTTTCTCTGCCTCTCGCGTTATTTGGCTCAAAAGTTGAATTTTCGATTTTTTAAGGAAATTCAAAAAGTTGTCATGCCAATCCTATAGGGCGTTTAAAAAGAAACATTTTTCATCGTTTGACTTTTTTTCATATCGTGCGTTGATTGGCTTCTAATTTAAATTTTCTTTCATTTTTTTTTTGGATTTTCAAAATTTTATGTCTTTCAATTTTTTTTTTATCCAAAAAAGTCATTAGGAAAAATTATTCGACTTTTTAAGTAGAATATAGCATCCGTGCATAGAATTTGTAAATTAAAAAAAAATTTTTTTCAACAATTTTCAAAATGCTCCAACTTTTTTAATTTTTATCCGAAAATGCACACACGCGTACATATAGAGACAGAAAGACAGACCAACACATTCGTGAAAACATGTTTTTTGAGTTCAGGGAGTCCCAAAACGTGGACATTTGACAAAAAATGGAAAGGTCAAATCTTACACAATTATAATACATTCTCTCTGATGAGAATGTAAAAAGTTAAGCTGAAACTGAGAAGAAGACGTTGAAAGAGATAGATTTAGAACTAGGTTAGGATAGAAATTAAGGGATTGAAACACATTGGAGTGAAGTTAGATTTACCAGGATAAAGAAAGAGATAGGATGGGGATTGGCGAAAGTTTGAAAGGGATAGAAAAGTGGAGATTAAAAGAAATTGAAGCGAGTTGAGATTGACAAGCAAACCGAAAGGGATAGACAAGAATAGACGAAAGATAGGAAGGAATATAGAAGTGAGGTTTGAAAGAGGTAAGTGCGATTTTGAGTAACAAGGAGATAGAAAGACATAGACTGTAATAGGCGAGAGATAAATAGAGAATGTGGATAAGCAAGAAATAAAAAGGAATAGAAAAGAGGAGATTTAAAAAAGCTAGGCGTGGATGTGAATTAAGGGGTTATATACACTTGTGTTGGTCGAAAAAATCTAAAAAATTTTTATTGCATTTTTTTAAAGTACATTCTTTTAAGATTATTTTCTCCAAATTTCATAGAGATCTGAGCACCAGAACCTAAGTTACAGCTATCAACAGCGCGCTACCTTCAAGTGCGCTACCTACAAGTATTCGAAACTTTAAACGCGTTTTTCTCAAAACTATGTTTTCAAAATCGGTGATCAAGATTTCTCGAAAACGGCTGAACCGATCAGTCTCAAATTTTAACACAACCTTTTTAACTAGATTTTTTAGTAATTAATCGAAGATTTTTTTTCTCCGATAAATATTTTCCATTTTATAAACAATTTAAGGC
>UCOK01008707.1:0-19826 GCA_900474325.1 Synergus umbraculus | reverse complement strand
TCGTAGTACTCAAAAAGTGAAACAATTTTTCTTAATGAATTTTTTGGATAAAAAAAAATTGACAGACTTATAACGTTTTCAAAATCCAAAAAAATGAAATAAAACTTGAATTAGAAGCCAAGAAACGCACGATATGAAAAAAAGTCTAAAGATAAAAAATGTTTCTTTTTGAACACCCTATAGGATAGGCATAACAACTTTTTGAATTTCCTTAAAAAAACGAAAATTCAAATTTTGAGCCAAATAACGCGAGATACAGAGAAAATGATAAGAAACATAAGTATTGGCCTTCAAAAAATCTACAAGTTCTCCTGAACCATTTTTCAATAGGATGAGTACTTTTCGGTTTAATCATGAAAAATAGTGTTAAACAAGGCCGAGCGCGAGTGCCCTGATGAGAATGTGCTCCTTAAGGTCGATAGAACCTTAAGTAAATTAGTTTTCGTTTGCGTTCCTACTTCATTTTGTAGTAATTTAAATAAAAACAAGCCGTTCTGAAGGGCGCAAGCGTGCGAAGCGCTCATCACGGAGCGCGAAGCGCGACGATCGAACTATATTCGCCCCCCGCGCGCCTTAGGCACGCTCAATTTTGCGAGCGAAGCGAGCCGCGCGCGAAGAGAATTTGCCCGCGAAGCGGGCAGATTTTTTAAGTAATAATTATTAATAATAATTAATAATAATGATACCGACGTTACCCATTCATGAAATTCGAATTTGATTAGAACAATGTCGTCGCCTTGAGAGTTGGCCTTGATTCTTTCTCAATCAGGTAGCAATTGTCAGGAATGCGTCATACAGAAATTCTGTGACTCGCTAAAATTCAAGGTGTCTTTTTTTAAAGGTATCTAGCTTACATCTTCGTGACTTTTGTTCTGGTCGACGACACAATAGCTTCCAACTCGTGACAAATTTATAAAATTTGCGAGTCACAGATCTTCTTTGTTCGATTCTTGGTAATTTTCTTTGCAGACTATTTCCCAAGCTCGCAAATTGTTCAACGTCCACGCACCTCTTTGGAATCTTTCAAGATTCGTTTCACCTATTATGTGTCTTCCTCGGGAGAGGAATATTCGTTGCATCCCGGCTATAGGTATAGATTCTTGACTCTTGAACTGTTAGGCCTTGCACACATCCTTTCAAAAACCTAAATTACAAAAATATCACTATTTTATAATAATAAAATTTTTTTTTTAATTTGTACGTATTCTTTCTGTAAAGCTGCTCATAATTCAATTATAAATCTGAGTACAGAGTGAAAAAATTTCTAATTAGTACTTTACATTTATTGTGAAATGAAATGATTACAAAAAGTATTGGAATAATATATTTTATAATATAATTTACTCGTTTTTCCATAAAACGAAGAATTCAAAATCTACCTTCAAAATTAAATATATTTTCATTTTACTTAAAAAATTTTATTTGATAGAGATATTTTCTCGCTCTGTAAGCATAATTATTCTAGTTAGACATTTATTAATTCCACACAGGAAAAAGAATTCTAAATTTAACACTTGTTGAGTAAAATGAAGACATCGAATTTTTAGATTAGAAATTATCTCCAACATCCTTAAGTGTAAAATCCTGCAGCTTTTTTGAATTCTTGAAAAATTTCTTCAAATTCCTTAAAATTCCATCAAATTCTTTTCAAATCATTAAAAATCTCTTGAAATCCTTTGAAGACTCTTCCAAAAATAATACAATGAAATTTTGGGAAATCCCTTCAAACACCTTAAAAGTTTAAAAAATCACTTAAAATTCTACAACATATTTATCGTAAAATCTCTTAAATTTCTAAAAAGTCCTTAAAACTATTTAATATCCCTTAAAATATCTGAAAATCCTTGAAACAGCTTTAAAGTTTCTAAAATTACTTAAAATCGCACTTTCAATTACTTGCAAATCAAATGAAAATTATTTATTAGATTTTTATATATTCTTTAAATTTTTTTAGATTCTATAAAATGCCAATAACTAGTAAAATCTCTTAAAATTCCTGAAAATGAGAAAAAATTTTATAAAATCCTTTAATTTTAATCCTAAAATTTTAATAAATTCTGTAAAATTCGTATTCTCTCTCTCTGTTCTAATAAATTTTTTGAAAACGAAAATACTCTGAAGATTGTTTTCAAATTCGATACATGCACACAATTCGCGCATTTTCTAAACCAATCAGGTTTTCGACAACAATGTGTTCGGTATATGTATTGGTAAAATCACTTTTTTAAGATATAGGAACTTGGCTTCAACACCACCCTTAAATAAATACATGAATTTCTCTAGCTTTTCCAATGTTTTCCCACGTTCTATTGCAGAAAAAGGGAATGATTCTTTAACTATCTGTATATAGGAAACGTTTCTCTATTACTGAAATTGAATGGAATGTGAGGAAAAAGTTGATACCAAAAAAGAACGATAATTTTATGAGTACCTCAGTCATTGGTCTGAAAATTGCGATGCTTCTCTCTTCACTTCCGTGGATTCTTTCATTACAAGTGTAGTGAAAAACGTTTGTGTTGTAACGAAGCATCGACGAGTCTTCATATTTTCAGTCTGCACTTCCTTACGACCTTTTCTTCGCAGCTCAACCGCTACTAAAGCACCAGCACCAGCCATAAAAACGAAATACCCAATGAAATTCACCTGGAATGCATAAAAAAAAATTAAAATTCAAAAATTTTTAACAAATCAAAAATTATATCATCAAACAACACAAAATTTAATTTCAATTTTTAATTTAATTTAATTTTATCATCAAAATTTAATTGTTTCATTTTAGGCCAAAAATATTAGTCACACATTTTTTGAAATAATTTAAATTCATTGAAGGCGAAGTGAAATTTGTAGAAAGTAAAATCAAACTCGATAATATAACTTTCCTCTGAGAAAACCTGAATTTGCTGCCACTTTGGAAATTGCTCCACAATCTGAAGACGATCTAGACTTTAATATCACTACAGAATTAAAAAAAAAATTTCCATATGAAAATTTAAATTGCCTCACAATAAAATATTTAGGTCATTTTTTAAATAAAAATAAGTGAGAAAAAGGTTTTCAAAGAGTTTCCAGATTTTCGTAAGATTTCAAAAGACATTTTTAATCAAAGATGTAAAGAGATTTAAAAACCTTTCAAGGATTTTTTGATATTTTAAGTAATTTAAAGTAATTTCAAGGAATTTTTAGAAATTCTAAAAAGTTTAAAGATTTTCTATAGATTTCATAAAATTTCATGATATTTTAATGATTTTAAAGAATTGCAAGTGATTTAAATCGATTTCAAGAAATTTTCAACAAATTTTTGTAAATATCAAGGAGTTTTTAATGATTTCAAAGAATTTTATGTGATTTTAATGAATGCAGACAAATCTTTAAATTTTCTAGAAATTTCACAAGATTTCAAGATATTAGCCAAGTATAATTAATCAATTTTTAAATAGAATTATACAAAGCGAGAAAATATTTAATTCAAATATTTTTTAAGCGTGTAAAATGAAAATATTGTATTTTGAAATTAGATTTTGAATTCTTCGTTTTATGCGAAAAGTATCGAAATAAAATATTTTTTCGCTCTGTACAAAGTCTTAAATTTTTAAAGCTAAAAAATATTTATCAATAATTTTGGTTGAGTAATATGAAAAATGAAATTTTGAGCAATGTCAATTTTTTGCAAATTTGGGTGCAACGTTCTAAAAAATATTTGAATGACTTTGAAGGAATTTAAGAGATTAAAAATTGATCCTATTGATTTTAGAGAATTTAAAGAAATTTGTAATGATTTTAAATAATTTTAAAGAAGTTGTAGGGTTTTCAAAAAAATTCAGAAGAGTTTAAGAATATTCAAGAAATTTTGCAGTATTTCTAAGAATTCAGGATTTAACAAATGTTAAAGTGTTAAATAAATATAAATATTTAGATTGATTATTCGGAAAATTTATTTTTAACAGGAAATTCATTTCGTTCAACAAAAATAAAATCAAGGATAATTCCTGGATATTTTTTTTAATTTCTGGATTCAAATTCCGGACACCTTGTTTTTTTTTTTTTTTATACACTGTGGCTAATATTGATTTCCTTTGATTTTACAGTAGGAGAAAAGATGAGTTCAGAAGCTTGGGAATTGGAAAGGCGGTACTCGGTGCCTGGAGCTCTCGACACCCGGGGCCTCGAACCACCTGCAAGTGAAGACCTGCATGCATGGTCGATCTACAGGTGAGTCACCACAGAGATCAGATTCTATTTCTAGTAAAACCAGAAAACTTTTCCTATATCTTAGAATGCAGAATGTAGACATTTCCAATCCGCTTTCTTTCACTTATCAAGATTCTGGCAATTAAAAACTTGAAATTTTCATATTAAATTCATATTTACGGATGTTGGAGCCAAATTCTAATCTAAAATTTCGATTTCTTCATTTGACTCAACAAATGTTAAATTTGGAATTTTTTCCCTCTAAAGAGAATTAATAAATTTTTAATTAGAATTATGCGTACACAACGCAAAAATATTTAATTCAAATATTTTTTAAGTAAAACTAAAATATTGAATTTTCAAATCAGATTTTTAATCCTTCGTCTTATGCAAAAAGTATCGAAATTAAATATTTTTTCGCTCTATACGCAATCTTATATTTGAAAAAAGATTAGCGCTACAGAGCGAAAAAATATTTATCTATAATTTTCTAGGGTGTCCACGTGTTAGGGAAGTCAGGGATTTCGCGAAATTTTGATGATTTTCTAAAGATTTTGTGGAATTTTGAAAAGTTTTCAAAAATTATAAGAGTTTTTTTTACGTATTTTAAGGGATTTAAAAGTATTTCGTGGAATTATAAAGGAATTTAAGAAACTTGGAAGAATTTAATTTAAGAAGTTGTAAGGAATTATAAATATTTTCGTGAAATTTATGAGGATTGTAAAAGACATGTAAGAATTTTAAGAAATTTTAATTATTTTAAAGTGATTTTAAAGAATTTACAGTTTCCTCCTGGAATTTTAAATGATTTAAGAAAATTTTTATGATTTATAAAAAATTTTTTAGAAGTTTCAGAAATTTCAAGAGGCTTTCAAGAATTTTTAGAAATCTTTACTTATTTTAAGGAATTTAAATGTTTTTTCTGGAATTTAAAGTATTTTAAGAAGCTTATAAAATTTTGTAAGTAATAATGCCATTTTAAAAATGATTTTATGGAATTTTAATAGTCTCATAGAATTTAAAGAAATTTCAAGTCATTTTTGATTTTTGAAAGATTTTTTAAGATTTTTTATTTCAAGAGTTTTTTTTAGAGATTTTAAAAAATTTTTCGTGGAATTTTAAGACGTTTCTAGGAATTTCAATGAATTTTAAGAGGCTATGCTAGTTTCTCGGCCGAATAAAACAGCAATTTTTGAAGATTAAAGAAAAAGAACTGCACGTTTAATCTTTCTAACATTTTTGCACTATATTGTACATGTCTTCACGTATTTATCATAAAATTTTCGTCAAAAAATATTCATTGGAAGCGAACCGCAAAGATCCTTTAAAAAAAGTTGAAATATGGATGACGGTGTCGGCCATGCCAGGATTCTCGAAAAAAAAAAAAATTTTAGTAAACTACATGAGTACCTTTAGAGGATGGACCTCTAGCTTTTGAAAATATTAAAAATTATAAAAATGGCGTAGTTTTGAAAGAAAATTTCAAATTTTGCTTAAAAAAACGCTCGTTTTTTGTTTATAAAAAATGTAATTTTTTATATAAAAAAAAGTTGGAGGTCCATCCTCTGTATAAACATATAATAAACACTGTGTAAAAATTTGAAGTCGATTGGATGATTAGTTTTTGAGCTACACCGTCACCCAATTTTAAAAATGCAGTTTTGAGAAAAACGCATTTAAAATTTTCAACGCAGATTTTATTTGCCGTAAATTTTCTCTTCCTATTGCGCGATTTGATGACCTGTTTTGTTCTGCAGCCTTTTTTATGGTTGTATGAAGGTTTTTCACTCATTTAATCATTTTTTAGAAAATGTTTTTTGTTTGTTTTCTAGCCCACAATTATCATAGCGCTAATGAACAGTGCCGCTTTAAGGTGCTCCTATTTAAAAACTATTAGAGATATCGATTTAAAATTTTTGGTACTTATTGTTAGGATAATTAGTTATGGAAAAATTCAAAAAAAAAAAAGATCGATTTTTTGAAAATGAGAAACTAGCATAGCCCCTTAAGAGATTTCCAAGGTTTTCGTAAATTTCAGAGATTTTTACGAATTTTAAGTCTAAACATTTTTTCGCATTTTTAATACTTTTTTTGTCAGGAGAATTTGTCAGAAAGTCAGGGAAATTTTAACGAAAATGAAAAAATTAAATCTTGTGGTTATTTTTAAGTGTTGTTAAGTGCTTGTAAATTTCAAAAGATTTAAAGTGATATTATACGAAATTTTTGAAAAATTTCAATAGTATATTATTATTGAAAATTTATACGTATTTTTAATACTTTTCTGTCAAGGTTTATCGTCAAAACCAGGGAAGAGTCAGGGAAATTGAAAAATTGAATCTTGTAGTCACCTTAAATTCGTAAAAATCTCTAAAATTCACGACAACCTTGGAAATCTTAAAATTTCTCAAAATTACTTCAAATTCCACGAAATCTCTTCAAGTTTGTTAAAATTCTATGAAATCCCTTGAAATTTAACTAATTCTTTTAAACATCACAAAATATTTTACAATTCAAACATAACTTTTGACATTTTTTTTTTAATTTTATGAGGAGTATTAAAATTCCTTAAAATCATTTTAAAAATGTCAAAACTTGTTGAAATTTTTACAAGTTCCTTAAAATCTTTAAAAAATCCACAAAAGATGTTTAAATCCCTTAAAATACATACGTAAAAATCCCTTAACGTTTTTTAAAACCACTTGAAATTCCTTAAAATTCTGCAAAATTTTTTAAAAATCATAAAGATCTCGTGAAATCTTTTTAAATTCTATAAAAAACATTAAAAATCCTTAAAAATTACCTGAAAAAATCAAGATTTCTTACATTTTTTATAAGCGTTTTAAAGTTTTTTTAATTCCACGAGGAACTGTGAAATACCTTAAAATCCTTTAAATTCCCTAAACTTTTTAAAAAATCTCTTAAAATATCATGAAATTCTTTAAAATTCGATGTAATTTTTTTAATTTTTCTATCCGGGTTTTTTTCCTCTGTAGAATTAACAAATTTTTAACTAGAATTATGGGTACAGAGCGAGGAAATATCTAATTCAAATCTTTTGTTAAGTAAAATGAAAATATTCAATTTTGAAATTAAATTTATAATTTTTCATTTTATGCAAAAATATTGATCTATAATTTTCATTGAGTAAAATGGAGAATTGAATTTTGAGCTTAAAACTTGGGTCCAACGCCCTTAACAACCTTTTTTTTCTTTGATCAGATATAATAAATAAGGTTGTGTCCAAAGTCAGATATAATTTTTCTTATATACTCTCTTATTTTTTTTCAGGCAAAACCTGAACTCAGACTTCACTGACTCAGCTTTAGGCTCAGCTGAAAAATCTCCCCTTCCATACGGGAACTTTCAATTGCGAGATTCAACTGTACAAAGTATCCTAAGGCATCCTCGTTACGGGCCAAAAAGTCCTCTAGCCAATAATTCCTACACCTACTTAAAATTTGGTCTTCCGAGAGTTCTACCACCTTCAAGAAATCGCGATGGCTCCAGTGGTTACGATTCCAGCGAAGAAGGTCGAAGAGTTTCCCAAAGTGGAGTTCATCACACAAATTCGGCGATGAGATCAGCTAGAAGTGATCCAGATTTCAGACATGTTCATTCAATACCTAGAGAACAGATGCATTCTCAATTACTTGTAAGAGAGAATCCAAAACTCAGAAGTGTCAGTGAGGCTAATCTCCTCCATGCGTCAAGGACAAATAGAAGACATAGTATAGCTCCCATAGATCCAGGATATGGTCCAGGAATCCTTGGTCCTGAAAGTTACACTACCACCTTAAGACCTATATCTTCTCTTCAACATCCTCATCTTCAACTCCGTGGAATTGAAGCTTCTGGGTCCAATGGTTTACCTCTTCTTCGAGGAGTTTCTCTCGAGGCTGGAGCCACTGATGTTTTGGCTATCATGGCTACTACTGAAAAGGAAGGAACGCTGATTATGGAAACCATTTCTGGAAGAAGAAAAATTAAGAGGGGTGACATCTTGCTCAATGGGAGACAAATTTCTGCTAGTAATCTAAGGTTCGATTCAATTCTTTGAATTTTCAATCATTTTTGTGACTACTAACTGAATCATCTTCAGCTATATTCAAAACTAACAGAAATTTACCCGGCATTGCCTGATGGGATTTTAAAAGATTTCAAGTGACATTAAGGGCGTTTGACCCAAGTGTTAAGCTCAATTCTCCGTTTTACTAAACGAAAATTATAGATAAATATTTTTTCGCTCTGTAACGCTAATCTTTCTTTAAATATAGGACGGAGCGAAAAAATATTTACTTTCAATACTTTTTGCATAAAACGAGGAATTCAAATTCTAACTTTACAATACATTATTTTTATTTTATTTTCAAAATATTTGAATTAGATATTTTCTCGCTCTTTACGCACAATTCTAGTTAAAAAGGATTTCGAAGTGAATATTTTAGACGATTTCAAAAGATTTAAAATGATTATAAAGAATTACTAGAGATCCTATAGGAAATTAAAAAATTTCTTTAAGGATTTCGCACAAGAATTAAAAAGATTTCGGCGAATTTAAAAAAAAAAGTTTTTAGCTACTTCAAGAGTTTCTAAAGGGTTCACGAAAATTAGATTTTAAAAAATGGAAAAAAAAAAAAAATGAAAACAGTGCCTAAACGATTTCAAAGTATGTATCTTTAAAATGTCCACAGAAAAAATTTATGACTCTTCCTAAAAAAGTTAGTTTTTGTTGTAAATACATAAATAAAAAATATTGTTGAGAACTTTAATATATGTGTAATAAAGCCCTAAAATTTTTTTTTATCCACCACATACAACTCGAGAAAAAAATTCACAAAGCTTCTTTTTTCGACGCTTCTTTTACACTACCCGTGTAACCCCTTAATATCTCATAAAATATCTTAAAGTTGCTTAAAATGACTTACATCTCACAAAATATCATCAAATCCCATAAAATTACTTAAAATCCCTTGAAATTCCTGAAAATCCAATGAAATCTCGTAAACCCCTTGAAATTCCTTAAGTCGTTAATATACCTTAATATTCTACATGAACTATTGTAAAATCTCTGAAAATTATTTAAAATTCCATGCAATTTCGTAAAATCCTTCAAAATTTCATAAAATTCCTCGCAATCCCGTGAAATCAATTAATATTTCTAAAATCTTAAAGCTAAAATCATAAAGCCCTTATGCTAGTATACAAAATAATTCAAAAATTTATAATTTTTGAAATAAAGAAATTTGTAATTCCTTGTTTAATTTCAAAAATATCCATAAGTTAATCTTATTAAAATTACTTGATATCCTATATAAAATCTCGTAAGATCCCTTAAAATTATTTCAAACCCCTGAAATGTTATGAAATCCATTAAAATCTTTAACAATCCAATAGCTTTTCATAAAACCCCTTGAAAGTCCTTAAAAAATATCTTACAAGTATTTAAAATCCCATGAAATCTCATAAATCCCTTGATATCACAAAAATGTTTAAAATAACTTAATATCCTATGAAATATAGTCAAATCCTTTAAAATTACTTAATAATCCTTTAAAATCTCATAATTTTTAATAAAAAAATGTGGGATTGGAAAAATTAAGAGATTCAAAAGTATGCAAAATAATTGACAGATTTTAATTTTTTAAATATAAAAATTTGTAATTCCAAGTATAATTTTAGGAATCTCAGTAAATTTGTAAAATCCCATTAAAACCCTCGAAATATCTAAAAATCCAATGAAATTTTGTGAAATCCCTTCAAATACCTTAAAAGTTTTAAGAATCACTTAAAATTCCACAACATAATTATCGTTAAAACGTTTGAGATTTCATAAAAATATATAATATAAAATATATATAATATAAAAATATGAAATAAAACTTGGTGAAAATCCTTGAAATCTCGTTAAATACTTTGAATTTCCTGAAAATCCAATGAAAACTCTTTGAACACACACACACACAGAGTAATTTACTGTCTTATGCATAATGAAAATTTTCTTAATTTTTAGATCTCGAGTAGCCTATTTGCCAGCAGAAAGTGGTCTGAATCCGGGCCTCACAGCTCAGCAAACCCTAAGTTTCTACAAAACACTCCGAGGAGGTCGAGGAATATCTTCTTCGGATGCAGAAGCCATTTTACGAGACCTGGGTTTGGAAGCAACAAAACACTGTTTAGTGAACTCCTTGACAACTTCTGAAGCCAGGAGATTGGCCCTAGCTTGTCGATTACTAGAAAATTCCCACATTCTCACCTTGGACAGACCGACTCATGGGCTCGATATCTTCGACGCATTTTTCCTTATAGAATATTTGAGGCAATGGGCTGTCAGAGGTCAGAGGCTAGTCGTTTTAACCCTTCATCCACCAACCTACGAAATACTCACAATGGTTTCAAGAGTCACCCTTACTTCTGGAGGAAGAATAATGTACTCAGGGGCAAGGAGAGATATGCTCTCGTATTTTGCACTTGCTGAATTCCCTTGTCCTCCTTTCAAAAACCCTTCGGATTATTATCGTAAGTGAATTAAGTTACCACTCTGATTGTGACAATAAATTAGAATTGGTTTCAGTATTTTCTTTTCTGTTTCCAGTGGACCTGGTGACCCTTGATGACTTATCAGCAGAGGCGATGCTAGAATCTTCACAAAGAATAGACCATCTAGCAGAATTAGCAAGAGCAAGATTACCACCTTTGAGTGAACCAGGACCTCCAGGTGGTTTACCTCCTTCAAATGCTGGCGCCAATATATTTGTACAAATTTATGCTCTTTTTGTAAGGATCTTGTTCTACAGTCTACCATGGACTCTGACAAGATTACTCCAGAAGATCGTAATGTCTGCCTTGCTAAGTATTATCCTCGGAGCTGTCTTTTGGGATGTTGCAAACGACACAAATTTGTACTTAAGGGATCGAATAGGCTTTCATTACACGAGCCTGGGCTTTCTTTTCTGGCCCCTTAGTCTCATTGCCATCGGGGAAATCCATAAATCGCGGCCAAACATCGAGAGGGATATAAGAGATGGCCTCTATGGGAGACTTGTCTACATTTTTGTCGAGGTCAGTTTTATCGCAGATTTCATCTTCCTTGTATAAAGTACTTCAGATCAGCGAACTTGATAAGCGATCTCGTTTTAAACTACGAGATCAGAAGATTGTAAAAATACTTCAATCGTGATTCAAGCATGAGATAGAAACATGGAAAACTTGATCACTAATCAGCTTATTGTCTTTATGATTGAAAGTTGATCAACTGATTGTAACTTTCATTCAACAAAAATTCTAGTCGATTCAAATAGAGATTTTTAATCTCAGAATATTTTCCCTTTTCCTATATGTATCTTAAAAAAGTGATGTTACCAATATATCGAACAAATTATTGTTCTGGAAAACCTGATTAATTTATAAACTGCGTGAATTGTGTGAATGTAACGAATTTAAAAACAATCTTCAGACTATTTTCGGTTTCAAAAAGATTATTAGGACAATCAATTAGGAATTTTACAGAATTTATTGAAATTTTAGAAATATTAAAGGATTTCACAGTATTTCAAGGAATTTTATGAAATTTATTCTGATATTCAGAAATTGTAACGTGAAATTTTACCAGTGATTGGGGTTTTATAGAATCTAAAGTAATTTAAAGTATTTATCGAGATTTCATGGGATTTTGAGAAATCTTAACCGATTTAACAATAATTATGTTGTGGAATTGCATAGCAACTTTAAAATATTTTAAGAGATATTAAGTAATTTGAAGAACATTTAAAGAGTTTTAAAGAATTATAATTTTTGTCAAATTCCCCAAAATATTTTCAAAATCATAAAAATCTCATGAAATCCTTTAAAATTACCTGAGGAACATTAAAATCAATTAAAATTACTTTAAAAATCAAAATTTCATACAATTCCTTTAAATTCAAAGAGAAATCACTTAAAAAAAATCAAAATCTCTTTAAATTCCTTAAAATTCTTAAGTAATTTTCAGAGATTTGACAATTTTTCATACGATATTAAGTTATTTTAACTTGAAGAGATTTACGAGATTTCATGGGCATTTGAAGTAATTTTATATGGGATTTGATGATATTTCGTAAGATTATATTGGATTTTCCAGAATTTTAAAGAATAATTTAACAAAATTTCATGGAATTTTTATTACACTCATCTCGCGATGGACGGCACTCTTCGATTCTGTCAGAGTGCAGCTCGCTCGACCAATTACAATCTCGGCCGATCGACGGCACACAAGACCCCGCGAGCCGTGCCGTCGATCGCGAGATGAGTGTACATAATTTTAAGGGGTTAGTACCAAAGAACATTTTTGAAAAATTGATTTTCTAAAAAGTGCACATTCTTATAGTAAATACATGTAGAATTGTACTTGGATTAATCGTTATTTTGGTCATAAATATCGAGAACAGATCGACAAACGCAAAACAATAACGTAAGCATCTAGCTCGAACGCGCCGAACGTGCATTTAGCGCACGTTTGAAGCAAATGACCTTGAAAATTTAACTCAAGGTCAAAATTGATGTTATAGTTAAATGGCCCTCTCGATCCTGGTCAACTTTTGTCTAAATCATTTTTTCGTAAATTAAGTATTTTAGAAGATACTTGTAGATTAAAATGGATCACCCTGTATTTTAGATGAAAAACTAAACGCGTTTTTCTCGAAACAACGTTTTTCGACCTGGCGTGCATGATTCCGAAAAAACTATTGGACCGATCGGGCTGAAATTTGGATATTCAGAATAATAATTATTAATTAATATTTAACCCTTCTTTTAAACAATTTACGGCTAAGAAAAGCTAACAAATTTTCCAGTCGGCCATTTTGTATTTTTTTTTTCGGATTTCAATTATTTTGGTTCGTTATATAGCGACATATGTGTAGAAAATATATCCAAATTTCAGCCCGATCGGTTCAATAGTTTTTTTTTTTGAATCATGCACGCCAGTTTTTAAAATGGGTAACTATATATCTATAATCATGTGTGAAAAGTTACGATCTGTAATATAAATTTTAATTTCACAAAAAAATTCTTAAAAGAAAAGGTGAAAACTTTGGTACTAACCCCTTAAGCGATATAATGAGATATAATTTTACCAGATTTTCAAGGATGTTAAAGGGATTTGAAGATACTGTATGGGTATTTTACGCGATTTCATGGGGTTTTCAGGAATTTTAAGGGATTTCATGAAATTTCATAGGACTTTCAATAAATTTAAGGGATTTGTCCATATTTCATGAAATTTTAAGTAATTCTAAAGGATTTTACGATGTTTTATAGAATGTTAAGTAATTTTAAAGACTTTGAATGGATCCAATAGATTTTACAAAATTTCAGTGGATTTTCAGAAATTTTAAGAGATTTAAGGGGCTAGCTTGTTTCTCATATTCAAAAAATCGATTTTTTTTTTCTTTACATTTTTCCACAGCTAATCATCCTAAAAATAAGTACCCAAAATTTTAAATAGATATTCCAATAGTTTTTAAATGGAAGCACTGTAAAAAGGCACTGTTCATTAGCGCTAAGATAATTGCGGGCTAGAAAACAAACAAAAAAAAACATTTTAAAACAAATTTTAAAATGAGTGAAAAACTTTCATACAACCATAAAAAAGGCTCCAGTAGAGCATAAAAGGTCATCAAATCGAATATAGCAATAGGAAGAGAAAATTTACCGCAAATAAAATCTTCGTTGAAAACATAAAATGCGTTTTTCTTAAAACTGCATTTTTTTTCGGTGTAGCTCGAAAACTAATCATCCGATCGATTTGAAATTTTTACATAGTCTTTATTATATGTTTCTACTGAGGATAGATCTTCAACTTTTTGTTATGTATAAAAAATTACAACTTTTATAAGCAAAAACCGAGCGCTTTTTAAGCAAAATTTGAAATTTTTTTTTCAAAACTACGCCATTTTTATAATTTTTAATATTTTCAAAAGCTAGAGGTCCATTCTCTAAAGGTACTCATATAGTTTACTAAAATTTTTTTTTTTTTTCGAGAATCCTGGCATGGCCGACACCGTCATCCGTATTTCAACTTTTTTTAAAGGATCTTTGCGGTTCGCTTCCAATGAATATTTTTTGACGAAAATTTTATGATAAATACGTGAAGACGTGTACAATATAGTGCAAAAATGTTAGAAAGATTAAACGTGTATTTTTTTTTAAATCTTAAAAAATTGCTGTTTTTTTCGCTCGAGAAACTAGCATAGCCCTTTAATCAGACTTTATGGGACTTTGAGTAATTTTAAGTAATTTTAAAAAAAATTATCAAGTGAATTTACGAAATTTAAAGTAATTTCACCAAATTTCTGAAATTAAATAAAGAATTACAAGATTTGACATTTGAAGAATTAAAAATTCTCAATTATTTTTTCTACTAGCAAAAGGTGTGCAAAAGCGAGAAACTATAAATGAATGAATGAAATTAATTTATTAAACTAATTTTCTATTTTTCTTTTCAGCTCCTGTGCAGTATTCCATCCTGGTGTATGATTTACATCGCCTACCTGGCCCCAGCCTTTGCGATGACAGGCCTAAACGAAACTCTCACAACTCTCTGGAATTACCTGGGCGTAGGACTTTTCTATTTAATTTTCCAGCATTTAATTTGCCTCTTTTTTGCTCATATTTGCAAATGGACCTTCCTCGCTGCTCTGCTCTCGGGATTAGTAATCGGGGAAATAAGTTTGGCTGGTGGAGTGACACTCCACTTGGAAAATTTGCCATCCTGGTACCAAGAATTTAGTCCTCTTCGGTGGACCCTTTCTGTTTTGCTACCTCAGGTTCACAGAGAGGATTTATTGAAGAAGCTAATCAAGTGCAAAGGCAAAGAAATTCAAAAACAGGACTTGCCTATTATTGTGCAAGAAACTTGCGAGACTCCAACGATTCCTCCTGGAACTTTAGCTCTTCAAGAAGTTGCTCTGGAAAAAATAACAGAAGGATCAGAAATTTGGCTCGGCATCTGTGTGACGGTTCTTGTAATTTTAGTAGTGACAGTTTTTCTCCTAATTAAATACGTGACACCTAAAAGACCTCGAAGTGCTCCGAATAAGCCCTAATTTTTTAGGACTGTGTGTTAGACAATAAATAATTGGTAGCTCTGATTCTTAGAGTGGATAAAAACTAATATACTGAAGTGTTCAAAGTCCTTGTTTTGAACTTTAAACAGAACATATTTAGAGCATTATATATATACTAATCGGAACTTTATCTCTGATTTTTGGTAACTTCTTTGCTTTGAGCATTTTACAATTTAATGATGAGAAGACACTGTACCAAGTGTTAATCATTGTGTCGACTGAGTTGCGATTACTGTCCTTGATTTATTTCGTCTAGGTTCCTTTCAAATAACTTGTCATATTTTTTAAAAGTACATTTTTTGTCCTTATTGAAAACGAATTAAGGTAGATGGATCCAAGTCCTTATCAAAAATTCGATTTCTTCATTTTACTTAAAAAATGCCGCGAGAATCTGTAATTTTTATATATTTTTTGAGAAAAATGAAAAGTTAATAACATTTTCAAGTTTGCTTTCAAATTCTTTATTTTGTGCAAAACGTATTAAAATTAAATATTTTTTCGCTTTGTTTGCTCAATTCTATTTAGAAATTCAGTGCCGAAAAAAATCTAGTTGTAGTTTTTATTGCGAATAAAATGAAGAGATCGAACTTTAAGTTTTAATCTAAAAATTCGATTTCTTCATTTTACTTAACATGTGCGCTACAGAGCGAAAAAATATTTATCTATAATTTTCGTTGAATAAAATGGAGAATGGAATTTTGAGCTTAACACTTGGGTCCAACAACGCCCTTAAGAGGACTTTTTTTAAAGAATGTCTCGTTCAATGAATTTAACATTATGTAGGAATTTTACTATTATGCACTAGATAAAAAACGGCCAAATGTGATTGTACTATGTACAATTACTCTATCTCATCTAGAAAAAATATAAAACGATGAAAAAGCTCTTAAAAGTATTTAGTTTTGTATTTTTGAATGAAACTAAAATCTTTGGAGAGTTTGCAATCGACAGTTGATAAAGGTGGTGCCTTCTATCGATTTATAAATAACAAATATTTCGAAATCTATTTTTAAATTGTTTTAAATATAAGAAATTACAAACTGAAATGGATTAGACATTTTGGAAATAAAGTATTTTTAAGAATTAACTTTAATCTTTTTTTTCTTGTAGTTTTTAAGTAAGAATTTAGAAATTAAATTTGATAACTGTGTAAATAGGATATTAATGAGTTTTATACATTGCTAGCCTAAACTATAAACTCATTAAAAGTCGACGTCATCGCACCGAATGTTTGAACAAGTCTGAGAATTACGTTTGTTAATTTGCAAAAAGTTAAAGGATGAGCGTGCAATCTTATAAAAGCAGTTTTAAAATCATCAAATTCCCGAAGTTAAAAATTCACGAAATTGAAATTTCCCGACTTTTTAAAGAAATTTCTCTTAAAAATTTTCAACAAAAGTTTTAATATAAAATGTTAACACACACATTTCAGGAATTTTTAATGTAGGAGAATTTCAATTTTGGGAATATTTAACTGCGGGAATTTTAAACTTCAGGAATTGTATAATTTCGGGAATTGAAAATTTCGATATTAATTTATTCTTTCGAGAATTTTAAATTTCGGGGTAAACTTACGTGATCCCACATTTAAAAAAAAAAAGAAAAGCAGATTAAAAGCGCGCTAATTTGGATTAGTAGTGAATGAATGAAAATCTGTCTCTATAGTGAGGAATTTTACTCTCTGGGTTTACAAAAGGATACGACAATATATCATTCATGTGTGTCAATTTGAACCAACCCACGTCGACCTCCATCAGTATTTAGCATGACTTCGAAATTATTCCTCCCAAGGTCTCGTCGAAATATAATACTATATATAACCGAAAAGAAATAAAAAAACAAGTTTGATAGTGGGAGTTTTGCTCGTTTATAGCTATTTTGGCGTGGGAGTGCGCGAGCCATATTCCGTCGCATCCCCCTTCACTCGTTCATTGATTACTTTACTTCAGGGTGCTTGCCTACCCACCACATACCTATACATATACTCTTACAAATCCTATAATACACACATACCATTCTCTCTCGGATCAGATATATATGGCCCTGAGTAAAATGCTTTGAATTTGTGCCCGGAAAACTTTCACCGAAACGTGCCAGAATTCCCTCATATAATCTAGTTTTCCTTTTCTTTATTTTTTTTTTAATCCCTTCTTGTTCTCATTTTCCTATCTTAAAAAAGAGATATAATAATATATATATATATATCCAACACATTGTTGTCGAAAACCTGATTGGCTTATAAACTGCGCGAATTGTGTGAATGTATCAAATGTTCAAACTATTTTCACGATCAAAAAGATTATTAAGATAGAGCATACGAATTTTAGAAAATTTATTGAAATTTTCGAAATATTAAAAGATTTTATGGTATTTAAAAGAATTGTATGAAATTTTTTCTGATTTTCAAAAAATTTAAGGGATTTTACGAGTTATTGGAGCTTTATAGATGAATCTAAAGAAATTTAAAGTATTTAAAAATCTAATAAAGAGTTTTCAGTGGATTTTCAGATGATTGAAAGTATTTAACGATATTTTGTGTAATTTTAAGTAATTTTAGAATGCTTAAAGCTGTTTCAAAGATTTTCACGACGTTTCATTGGATTTTCAAATATTTTAAGAGATATTAAATAGTTTTAACGATTTTTAAGAGATTCAAGGGATTTTACGAAATTTCATTGAATTTTTAGCAATTGTAAAAGATCATAGGATTTTGAAAAATCTTAAAAGACTTAAATACGTGGTGATACGTGATAAATACGTGGTGGGATTTTAAGTGATTTTAAAAACTTTAAAGGTATTTGAAGGGATTTCACAAAATTTCATAAATTTAATTAGATTCTTAAAATCAGACGAGGAATTAAAAATTTGTATATTTGAAAAATTAAAATCTCTCAATTATTTTGCATACTTTTGAAATCCCTTAATTTTTCTAATCCCACATTATTTTGTGAAAATAAATTATGAGATTTTAAAGGATTATAAAGTAATTCTAAGGAATTTAAAGAACATTTATTTCCAGAAATTTTAAAGATCTTGGTGAGATTATATTGGATTTTCAAGAATTTAATACGAAATTTCATGAAATTTTGAGTCATGTTAAGATATATAATGAGATTTTATGAGATTTGGAGGAATTTTAAGAATTTTAAGAAATATCAAATGAATGTATGAAATTTAAAAGAATTTCACCAAATTTTGGAGGATAATAAAGACATTTTAAGGAATGGTCTGCAAAAAGGAGAAATTAATCAAGCACGGATTATGATTCAAAAAATTCGATTTCTTCATTTTACTCAATAAATATTAAATTTCGAATTTTTTCCCTTTGTAGAAGTAATCAATTTTTAACTAGAATTATGCATGCAGAGCGAAAAAAAAATTAAATTCTAATATTCTTTAAGTAAAATGAAAATATTCAATTTTGAAGTTAGATTTTGAATTCTTCATTTTATGAAAAAAGTATCGAAATTAAATATTTTTTCGCTCTGTATGCAGTCTTATATTTGAAAAATGATTAGCGCTACAGAGCGAAAAAAAATGTCTTCGAACACTTTTTTGCCTAAAACGAAGATCTTGAATTCTAAGCTCAAAACATAATCGTCGTTTATTTTAGATGATTATATATCTCCATGAAAATATAAAACTAATTGGTAGTTTGAGATTGGATATTTTCCACCTGTAAGGAAAATAAAACTTTACTTGTTTTAATGGAGAAAGTTATTGTTGATACTGTTTGGAAGGAAATTAAACACGACGTCGCTTATAGTTTTATTTGTGAGAAGGTAAATACTTGAACTTCATTAGCAAGTGATTTATAACAAAATTAGTGTCATGACCTGTAGAACATAAGGCACTAATGACTCTAGATTGTAGCAATAAGTCCAGAATTAAAATCTCTAGAACTAAAGAAGACGTCTAATTTAATTCTTCAGATATAAAATTATTCGAATCATCTATTTTTCAGCTTCACTTTTAAATACGATTTATATATTAATAAATGTATATATTAATAAAGTATTATACATTAATTAATTAATGTATAAATAAATCTGGATCTTTTTTTTTTGGAATATCTCTTCAAAATTCAATCAGTTTTAATCACATTGAATTTCGGTTTTTAAATTTAACGATTTTTAAACAGAAAAAAAATAATGAAGACATAAACTTTGACCAAAGTTTGAATAACAAAAGCGTAAAGTTGTAAGATTTATGAGCTGGCATCTGAGAAGTCACGTTTGAACTCTCGTTCATTGTTCACAAGGGCAATTACAAGTCCATAAGAAGAATAGAAACTCGTTCTTTATACTCATATGGAGTGAAATACGTGCATGGTAAAGAAAATATTATAATTAGTAAAATATTATAATGAGCCTTTTTTTGTTCTACAAGAGTGGCTTTTTTTTTCCTATTTTCTCAAAGGCACTGTGAGGCCTGAATCAGGCTAACATTAATCTCCCAAACCAAACCTCCACGAGATAATGAAAGAAAGATATAGGCTGCTATTCGCCTTTAATATATATATATATATATATATAT
>UCOK01008706.1:0-74011 GCA_900474325.1 Synergus umbraculus | reverse complement strand
AGGGGGTGTTTTTTGATGATTTTAGCCTGTTTTGAATGGGAGGGCCGCAAAAGGGATGTTTTTTGATAATTTTAGCCTATTTTGGATGGGAGGGCCGCAAAGTGGGTGCTTTTGATGATTTTAGTCTGTTTTGGTTGAGAGAGTTGCTAAATTTTTGTATCCTTCGTCGGTGAAATACGTTTCAATTAAAATAAATTTAAATTTAAATTTAACTTTAACTTTTGGAAATTTGCCAATTTAAATCTTGATTTATCTAAAATGTAAAATTTAAATAAATCATTGTTAAATTAATTTTTTAATTAGTAGTATGAAACCCTTTCGAAGATGAATATTTATCTGACTCTTTTGACCTCGAGTTCACAATAGTTGTGTGGAATCCTACTATTAGTGGAATTCTTAATCTTTGCAAATATCTCATTGAGAGAGCTGCACTTACATGAAAAAGCATTTCTCTTGCTCATTCTCTTATCAGTGGATACTGTAAACAAAGCGTTATTTGAAATTCCAACACAGCTTCAAAGCCGAAATCTCTCGGATGAATCGCTCAGCAAGTAAAGTTTCTACCAAAACCAAATTTACGTCCTTGCACGAATCCATTTTGCGTTTGCGTCGGGAACGCGGAATATATATCTCGTAGCGTTTCCAGGTTGTTAAGGGTTAGAAGGTCGGTTCGGTAGTAGCGGTTTTTGAAAGCTCTGCTGCAAAACAGACACGAGAGGTAAAGAGAGAGAGAGAGAGAGAGAGAGAGAGAAGGAGTGAGAAAGTGTGGAAGAGAGAGGGCTGTTTCCACAACCAACGTGCAGTAGAGACTGTGGTTTCGAAACCACAAGCAACTACAACGCGAATCCTAGGTCCGCGCTATGCTAAACCCTCTAACGAGCTTACTTCCCGTAATATCTCAGGCGTTTTAGTTTAGCCTAGAGCGACGAGGGGATAAATTCGTTTACAATTAATACACCATTCCTAGGCACCGGATAAAATTTCGTGGTAACGGAAGCCTGAGTGCCTTTCGCGTTTACTAAAATTCAAATTTCGTTACTATTATTCAGAGAAAAGTGAACCTCTGCCAATTAGTGGAAATTTCCTCAATGAATTAATAAAAATACAGCTTGGGTTAAAGCATTTTTCAACCCCCTTCTTCATACCCCGTTTTAACACTGTTTTTACTGATGTGGGTAAGAAAAAAGGGTTTTTAGATTTGGCTGAAGTTTCAGACGTCTAGACTGACGATTTTTTATGTGGTTTAAGTTCTGAAAATTTCAGATGAACGAATTTTTGTATTGATTGTAGTTTAAACTATAAACATTGATAAAACATTAATTCATTTGCATTAAAATTAATTTTTTATGGAAGAATATGGAAGACATTTATAATGTCTATGGTTATTTGTAGTTGAAATATAACGTTCAAAACTTTTGATACATAATTTTTTTTAGAATTAATGGAATAAAAATATCAAGAATGTAAATTTTATAGAGTTTCTGAAATCTGAAATTTGTATTTATTTACAAGCAGAAATTTATCTGGCCTTGCTCGGAATTTTAAAAGATTTCATAGAATTTAAAGGGATTTCAAGAGATTTTATAAGATTAGAAAAATTATAAAAGAATTTTAAGAGATTTATAGTAATTTTAAAGAATTTTAAAGGATAAACAGACTAAAGGATTTAAAAAATTTTTTTCAGAGACGCTATAAAAGATTTTGATTGATTTTTGGGATTTAAAGGGATTTTTATCAGAGTTGAAAATAGTTATGAAAAGGATTTTTCAGAGATTTCACAAAATTTAGAGAAATTTGAGAATTCGACGATTTTTGTAAAAAATTTTAAGGGGTTTTCAAGATATTTTGTAATGATTGTTAAAAGATGGCTTTTCTTGAAATTTTAAGAGATTTTTTAAGGATATTTTAAAACTGTTTTCGAACATTTTAAATTAAATTTTTTCTTTTAAATTTTTCATCTTATATTTTTAACCTTTTTAAAAACGTATTTTAAATTAATATTATTTTATTTTAAGTAGAAAATTTGGGTGAATTCTTTGAAATATTTTTTATTCTTTTTAAATCCTTAAAATATTGTAAATCCTGTGGAATCTCTACTAAACCCTTAAAATCATTTAAAATATCTTGAAATCTATTGAAAATATTTTGAAATTCCTTAAAATTACCTATAAACCCTTGAAATCTAGTGAAATCGATAAAAATGTCTGAAAAATCCTTTTGATAACTTTTATAAACTATTTTAAAAATTCCTGAAATTAAATAAAATCTCTTAGAATTCTTTAACAATTTTTTAAATCCTTCAAAGTTTTTTTATCACTTAAAATTCCTAAAATTCTTTAGAACTTTTTGTAAAATCCCGCGAAAACTCTTTAAAATATTTTTAAAATCCCTAGCTAAAAATTTCTCCTAGTAAACAAAAATAAAATAAAATGGTTTTGAGAACTTCTTTTTGATATTCTTAATCCAGTAAATGTTTAAAAAATAAAATAAAAAAATTCGTCACACTAGTCTCTAAAAACCCAATGGTTTTTAGAGGAGTTTGGGGAAAAAAAATAAATGAGAATCGTTCATTTTTAAGGTGTCATATAAAGAACTAAAAGGAATAATACATTTATTAACATATTACATTAAATACAACGTCGAATAAGCATTTCTCCAAGTGTTCTCTCCAGTGAAATAATCGAGTAAATGTAACTTGGTAGCTTCGAGGGTTCGCGTTTATTAAGGGCTTAAATATACATCTCAACCCTTTACGACTTTGTACATGATGGAATTATATCAGGTGAAACAGCTAGTATCCAACGTACCTTGGAGAGTGGTAATAACGGGCACGTATACACTAACATACACTGGGAAACTCAATATGGCAGTCATTAAACTTAAAGGAACGTAAACTTGCCAACTCACTCACTCGATTCTAGCTGTTAATTAGAAAAGAGTCAATTTAAATATTTAGTTCTATATACAATAATATTCTCGCCCTAATAATAACTCAGTAGAAAAAATGATTGAAAAGTTCTGAACGTTCAAATGAACGAATTTTTGTATGGATTGTATTTGTAACTATAAAAAGTTTTTAAATATTGATTCATTTACATTGAAAATAATAAAGAATTAAATAAACTTGTAATCCTGATTGTTATTTTTAGTTGGCACAATATTTCTGGATAAAATATAATTTGAAAAAAATATTTCGTTCATTTGAACGTTCGAAACTCGATTCACATGTAGAAAAATTGTAATCTGTTTTTCCAGTAATATTGAGGAATCACTACATAAAGTGACAGGAGGGGTATAAAATTGATAAGAAGTTGTAAGTAATAGACTCAAACATCTTTTGAATCACATCAAAGATGGTTTTCGATGTATCTTCCCAAGGGTGCGACGTGACTGATCTGATATTTGAAATCCTACGTGAGAGAGGCATTTTGAAAGAAGACGAAGCTGTCGAGGAACAAAAGAAGATGAAATCTCTATGAAAGAAGAAAAAGTGGCCCGAGTCGAGAATCAGGAAAACTGTGGAAGGAGGATGGTCGGAAAATGTGAGGGGAAAAGAAAAAAAAAAGTGCATGGGTGGGTCGACTTGCCAGGAAAGAACCCAATCGAGTGGGATTAAACCTTCTCGATTGCTTCCAACTTCACGCGGGTTCGCCTTCGCTCATGGTGAAAAGATTCACGATGGTAGAATCGTCGAGATCGCAGTCGAGTCGAGTCGATTTCGATGGATTCCTCCGAGACTGCCGGGGGTTAATTGGACATTTTTTTATTGTCAATTTGTGATTGACATTGTGTCCTTTGTTACACCGAGCAACTGGAACGGTCCGAGAAACAGATGAAGATGGAACGAAATGGTGCTTTGTCGCAACCAGCGCATTAGAGCTCTCTTTGTTCTTTATCTCTCAGGGAGATGCAGCTTCTGCTTGAATCTTGAAAGCAGTTTCTCTTCAATGGTAATCTGCTCGTTCAACGGGAAGAAAGGAATTTTGTTTCAACTGCATCTCAAAGGTCCGGTCCTTTTGTAGCGTCAAGTGATAACAATTATTTGAACTGAAACGCATTTGACCGACGAAGGATACAAAAATTTAGAAACCCTCTCAACCAAAACAGGCTAAAATCATCAAAAAACACCCCTTTTGCGGCCGTACCACCCAACACAGGCTCAGATCATCAAAAAACACCCCCTTTGCGCCCCTCCCACCCAAAACGGAGTAAAATCATCAAAAAATTGCGTCCTCTCACCAAAACAGACTAAAATCATCGAAAAACACCCCCTTTGCGGCCGTCCACCTAAAACAGGCTAAAATCATCAAAAAACAACTCCTTTGCGGCTCTCTCACCTAAAACAGGCTAAAATCATCAAAAAAATACCCCTTTAGCGGCCGTTCCGACCAACACAGGCTAAATTCATAAAAAAACACCCCCTTTGTGGCTCTCCCACCCAAAACAGGCTAAAATCATCAAAAAACACCCCCTTTGTGGCTCTCCCACCCAAAACAGGCTAAAATCATCCAGAAACACCTCCTTTGCGGCCCTCCCACCCAAAACAGACTAAAATCATTAAAAAACACCCCTTTTGCGACCCTTTCACCCAACACAGGCTAAAATCATCAAAAAACACCCCCTTTGCGGTCCTCCCACCAAAAACAGACTAAAATCATCAAAAAAACACCCCTTTTGCGGCCGTTCCACCCAACACAGGCTCAGATCATCAAAAAACACCCCCTTTGCGCCCCTCCCACCCAAAACGGACTAAAATCATCAAAAAATTGCGTCCTCTCACCAAAACAGACTAAAATCATCGAAAAACACCCCCTTTGCGGCCGTCCACCTAAAACAGGCTAAAATCATCAAAAAACAACTCCTTTGCGGCTCTCTCACCTAAAACAGGCTAAAATCATCAAAAAAACACCCCTTTAGCGGCCGTTCCGACCAACACAGGCTAAATTCATAAAAAAACACCCCCTTTGTGGCTCTCCCACCCACAACAGGCTAAAATCATCAAAAAACACCCCCTCTGCAGCCCTCCCACCCAAAACATCTATTTTATGTTTACGATTATAAGAAAAAATGCAATTGAAGTTATTCGACGTGATTTTGGAGATTGGTTGATATGGAACCCATAAAACTAAGTCTTTGTTCAATAATACTGGAGGATAACAACCTGTTTGAGCACGTATCAATATCTGATTAGCTTGGGCATACCGTTTTGATTAATACGTTGAGACGATTACGTTACATGGATGAATAATTAAATCCAGATTATGCTAAGTCCCCAAACTGATATAGATGGGAATTACGTAACAGGTAGGGTTTATTCCTGAACGTTCGGCGCGTGTCTTGCTTACATAATGGTGGCTCGGCATCTGCAACTGATACGTCGGAAATTGTTGAATCGCGATCAAAATTTCACAAAGTTTCAAATCCAGCCGACTTCTGCGATTGTCCTATTCATTAGAAAAACAGAAGTTACTATGCCCGTCAAAATATGTATCCTTGGATGTGTGGAGTTTAAGACGATACTTAAAAGTTTTTGACTTCGAAATGTTCATTTTAAAACACTTGGACAAGGGTGTAAAAAAGGGTAAAAGGGTATGAAGAAAGAGTGGAAAGAGTCTAGGGCTTAACAGAAAGGGGATTGGAGAGGAAAATGTAAAATTGTGAGGAAAATAATCATTTGGAGCATTCATCAAGAATGAAGAGCTTAATCTTTTGGCTTGCGTTTGAATATATTTGTCAAGCAAAGTGAAAATACCATTCACTGAGAAAAGAAAGAGCCAGGTTCTCGTGGAATGGCCATTACCGGAGTATCCTGAAGCAGCAGAGCGCCTAACCTACGGGCAGTTAAAACACGTGTTCGCTCGCCAGCATAATGATGGTAATAATTTCTCAATGTAGAAATAAATTTTCCAATAATAATTCTCTTTTCCCACCCTCCTCCTTCTTCCTGTCTCTACTTGCACTTGGTCCGCCGTATGTAGCTAACGTACCTAACTGGCCTCGATTTATCATGCCCACATTCACGCTTCCTTCTCTGAATGCAAGGCCGACGTGCTTCCTCCTCTTGGCTTCTCCTGCGTTCCATTTCATCTCGCGAGCGAATTAAAACGGTTTATAAAAATGTAAAGGTATTCGGGAGCGAATCGTATTTGACGGTGGGAAGTTCAGAAGGTAGGTATTGGATTCTGACTTTGGCGAGGTCGCCTCGCTCTACGTTTCTCTGAGGGTGAGGAATGGCAAATGTGATTGAAAGATTCAAAGAGAGACGTATCGATTGTGTGGGAGAAGAAAGGAGGTGGAACGATGCTGAGCGAAAAGAGAGGTTTTCAACCTTGCATCGGATAAGGTTATGCTTTACTTATGCACGAGCAGATACAGACTCTTCTGGAAAGTACCAAACGGAGAAGAGGATACTGGCACTTTGGTGCTTTTGGTCTTGGAACTTTCGATTCGCTGTCCTTAGAACAAAATCAATGAAACTAGAGAACTTTTAGAGTCTGCTTCAATGCGTGTCGACTTCATTTTCACTTAGTCAGACACTCGTCGCTGAACAAGCACTGAACAGGGAAAGAGACACGATAGGAAGTAAAACTTTCAATTTTCACGGAAAAAAGCTTAGGATTTGTTCCCGTTTTATCAGATTCATCCAATTTTTACAATTGTTTTTTTTTATTGTGTTCTTAAAAATAGATGCAGATGGAAAAGCTGTAGCAATTTCTTAAATTTGGAATATTCAAAAAACAAAAACACTGCTCATTTAATCTATTACTTTTCATTTCCATTTATTTTCCTCTATATTCTGACGTTTCACCTAGAATGCATTCCCCTTGGACCCTATTCGCAGGCGAAGGAAAAAAGCGAAAAAGAGTTGAGAGCATAGCAAGTTCATTTGTTTCGAGGTGAATTTTGAGATAGACCCGAACCGAGAAAGGAAGGAAGCAGCATTACGTATTCATTTGTGATTTCCTGCGGCATAAGAAGCAGGCGCGGACTGGCGGTAAAGAGTAGGAATTCTAGAAAGTCTTAAGGTTTCGATTTCAAGTACTAATAATTGGGCACCGCTGGTATTTCCCTTGAGAATAGTCGGTGTAGGAACCAGAAAGTACTTACCATTTTCGAAAGTTTAGTTTCCCCTTCTGGAAATAGCAAGTGGATTAAGAAGAGAAGGGGATCATAAAAAGAGAGAGATATGGAGAAAGAGTTAAATTTCTATACCCTCGGCAATAAGAGAAATAAGGAGCGTGTAAAGGTCGAGGGAAACGAATACAAGGTAATAGAATGTGCATGTAATAACCGATGAAAATACAGCTTTCTTCACATTCGTGCAGAGGAAGTTGGAATGAAGAAGAGGCGGAAGGGGATGGAAAGAAAGAACCCTCACGTGCATACGAAATTTTTCTAGACACCATGTTCCTGCATAAACGGGCACCGGGAAGTGGATTAAAAAGAGGAGCACCTTAATAATATGCCGAATGTACTCTTACGATAAATTACGTAATTTTCTGTAAGTGAATTCAGTTCTTTTCCATTTTCTCAGAATTACAAAAGAGAGAGCTTCTTTGTCGAAATTTTTAGTTAACAAAAATGTTGCTGATCAAGTTCCCAGAGGTATAGTGATTTTGCTCTAACAAGCGGATGCTTGATCAGGATTCACTTCTGCTTATCGATTTTAAGTGCAGCCCCTCAACCATCTTTGGTTGAGTGGTTGATGCAACCTTCTTGACAAGGAATGGGCGGTCCATGACGTCAGCACACAAGCATTTCATAAGAGAGTAAAGAGACTAAGCAGGAATGCATATATTGTGCCCCAACTACTATTGGATATGATTGAAAATGTCCCACAAAATATACGGGAAGATGCATCGACGTGACGCGGGATAGGCGATGAGAAGAAGAATGAGATTTCATCGCACAAAGCACGGAGATAAATAAAGTTCAGCCCTTCTTTGACGCGCGATTCGTGAAATATGGTACATTCCGGATTTCATAACGCATGCCAATATATCTCGGGGAAGAAGCAACATTGCTGTTTCGAAAATACTGGGAATGATCAACTTGATTTTGGCGGAATGAGATTTACTGCTCTCGAGAGAAAAGATTATTTTTATTTCTACTAGAATGAACCTTTCGTTCTCGCAATGATGATTCTGTATTCTTACCATATTCTGATTTTGGTTTACGAAATGGCAAATCTTTGGGAATGGTTAGTGGTTGATTTACAGTTGTTTTAGAATTCCATTCCTCGTGATTACACAATAGGAAACAGTTATCCTGAAAATACCGCAATTTCATTGTCTGTCGAGTCCTCTTCATAGTACCTGACTCAGAATTCTCAGTTGACCTCGACAGAAACCACCCTCATCCTTTGTTGTCGGTTGCAGAAGCTGTAACGCGTTTTGTCTGTGGGAAACCGCAATTAACCATCTGGGGGTCCTCTAGAGCTTGGCCGGCAAGGACATTCGGTGTGAAACGTCAGGTGGATTTGTGATTATCTTACAGGGATCGAATTTCGCGAGATGGATCTTAGTTTTCGCGACTACTCCAAAATATCTGCGTGGGCGGATCGATCCCCTCAGAATAAGGGAAACACTCACACTAAACAGATTTAGTTATCTGATATATCTGATGTAAATAAATAAAATTGTACGTGCTCGGTATAAAAAAATTGTTTGAAAGAAATAAAGACACTGCTGGGTTTATCATGCAAGGGTACATCATGTAAAACAGTTCCCACTCGTGCAAATATTTTTACCGAATTCCTACGCGTGGTTTTCGACTTTTAAGAAGGTAAGTCAGTCGCAAGATCGAGTTTTATTATATCAGAGTAGTAAACCGGATAATAAAGGAAGGAATTCCTTCTTTATGTCTGCCCTGTTTTACGGCTAGCAGTATGACATCTTATATCGCGTACTTACAGCCACCCCTCACCGATCATAAATACGCTTGGTGACCGCTTCCACGTCCACGTGACAGTTTTTTTTTTCCTCTCTGCAATATCTGATTTATCAGTTGATATTTTATATAATATCTATAATGAGTCACTGGATGCAAATCTAACAATAAAAGAAACGATCTTACATCATAATTTAGAGATGGAGTAATTAACTCCTAGGTTATTTAAAAGCTTCTTTGAAACCTTCTTTGAAACCTATTTAGTACCGTCGTCATTAGGCTTTTTCCAGAAATAGAGTTGAAGGAGCCGGTTATTCTTCCCAGAGCCGGACATTTTGAAGGATAATTGATAGGATTGTTACGACGAAGGGTCGTTGAACAAAAGCACCATTGTCAGGCAGTCAGAATGCGTCGATATCTGTTGGTGGAATCCCCTATCCGGATGCATAGTATCGACGTCGGTGTTGATCGAAGTGTAATAGAGATAACTCGAACTATGGCTACTCAAGCGCACGATGCACTTGCACGGACAGAGATTAGCAAAGGACGTTGCGTGACCTCAAAAAGGATTACGCTCCATTGGAGCTTCAGTAACAAGGTACCTGGATCACGTTAACTATTGCCTATAAATTTCATCTCCAATCAATGTATTCTCTCCTAGCATATTTGTTCGGTTAAACGAAACCACATGATGCTACAATAGAATTTTGCGAGAGTAGTGAGTGGTAGATCTAGTGCTTTGCATCTAGATGTTTATCATGCTGCTCCCAACGAAAAATCTCATTACACTGTAATATAAATGATCCAGATCTCAGATAAATGGTCTCAATAGGTAGATTATAGAGAATAGAGATCAGAAGATACATATACCTAACTGAAAAACTTTCTTGAAAAGCGTTTAATAATAAAGTTTAATATGTGGAGGGAATGGCATACCCTCTTACATAACGCGTGATAAGATGTTATAATCTGTTATGTAGGTAGATGAAATAGGAATTTCGAAATGAGACGCACACCGTCATTGCAATCTAAGTTGGTATATTTAGTCAGGTCTGAGAAGGTACTCGGGTATGAACTCTGATAGCTGGCTAGGTCAACATGCGCGTATTTGCCGTAGCAACGTCGCAAGGCTTCGAGACTCACTTGCAAGCAGGGATCGCCCATACACAATCTGGCGCAAGATATTGCTGGGAAATGCGCCACTCACCCTTCGCCACCCCAACAGTTACTGATGTTTACCTTGCATGCTTCCTAATATTCGTCTGCAACTCTATGCCCCCGAAAAGTTAGGGATAAATAAGAGACAGCAGTAATCAATAATTTTGCATAGATCACTTTAGATTCAAGTTTCGTGGTTTCTTCCCTTTTCCAAGGGTCCAGGTTGCGGTCCAGTGAGAAGATTATCTCTTGGTAAGATTTTCTCGTAGTGAGATTTTCTCGTGGTGAAGTAACTCAGGCTCGACTTTGAAAAGGCAAAACTGAAGATTTTAAACAGTTGTCAAGACCACCCCGTTGACCTTTGGGGTTGATAGACGCTTCCTGTTACAATTCAAGTGGAGTGGGTGAAAGTCTGTTTTCGAAAAGATAGGGAAGAGAAGGAGGAAGGGAAGTAAAGAGGAAGGGAAGTACAGAGAAAGGGAAGTAAAGAGGAAAAGGGAGGATGAAGCGGGAAGATGAAATAGAGAACAATTTTGATAGACGCTGCCGTGAAATTGAATTACAATAAGCAAAGTAAAGTTGGATGATCCACATTGTGTCTCTACTGTTCCTCCATTGCTGGTCGACGGGGTATTCTTACGCCTTTGTTTCATAAGGCGTTGAATTAATTGCTGCGTTTTTGACATCCATTCCTTGTAAGGACCCGACAGTCGACGACAGATGAGAGGATAAAGGAAAAGTTACCAGTGCAGACGTATTTGGCTCGAGGAATATTATTCCACTTCTCCTTCTGGAGTTTCTTGAAATTTAAGTTTCACTCAATCGGAAAGACAATATGATAAGTGTAAATGATCATAGGGAAATTTTTTCACTTCAGGGAAGAGTCGATGAAAATTGATGACAGATTGTCAACTAGAAATGACAAGTGTTGGATTAAGCCGCGTTAGTCAGCGAAATCAATGCAGAAGGATTAGCATTGCAGAAACGTGTAATTCATTTGCATATCGTATTTGACTTCATCTCGGAAGTTGATGTTTTGGAAATTGCGTACAGAATGTGAAATCACATTAATTAATCCAGATAGGACATTCTAATAGTCTATTTTTCTCGTAAAAGTTTGATTAATATACCTGGAAGACTTTTGTCATCCATTATATTGATATTGTACATTTTGTTCATGTAATAACACTTATGTCAATAAGGTAACGTGGAACAAAGATTGGATGCGGAAGGTGAAATTCATTGTTCAAACCTCGAACGGCAAAGTTCAAAACTGTAAGGCTAGGCACACCGACATCACGGTAGATTGCAGAGTAATCGTTACACTGGTGCTTGCCTGCCACTGGAACTTCATCCCGAAGTTCGAGAGCACAAGGAAAGCGCTGAGACGGCCAGCTTTTGTTCTTATGCGTTCGACCCATCCGTTCTACCCTTCCGATGTTACTGGTAACTAAGAAACTATAGAAGATACGTTGCTCTTGTTAGACCCAGCCACGTTTCACTCGAACAAGAAAGTCAGTTAACTTGTTCTCAGCCCTAGGTCAAGAAATGGATTTACTGGGTTAGCTTCCACTATAGTGAATTTGAAACAGAGAATATATATTGCTTACAGTATTTTATGTTACAGGTGGTTTTCAATGGTAATAAATAGATCACGAGTATAATTAGAGTAACTGGGCCAAAGACGTACTTCTATCTCAGAAGCAGAATCAAGAAAAAAGAAAAGGAAAAGACATTTTAGGTCATAGAGAACGAGATGAAAGAAGATTCTAAGTGACAAGTGTTATCACATTCAGAAGAGCTGCCTAGCGTCTTCATGCTGATTACATTGCACAAGCTGTTATGACCATCGCTGTGAAGCTGATAACTGAAAAAACACGGTGCGATATTCCAGGGCGTCGAGTTTCTTCTTCAAGCTCGCAAACAAAAGTTTGTTTCGAAATCTCGTTAGTGAGACCACCATGGTGAAACGTGGAAAACTCTGACTACTAACTGCGGGTCTTTTTGGTGTGTCTTTAGTGACAGCTGGCGACGACATGCGAACTTGTCAACGGGTAATTGGTGCTTTCTGATGGAGAGTGCTCTTTGCAGTTGTCCAACAAAAAACCAGAGAAAATAGACTGCAGAAGAGGATTTTTAAGTAAAATCTGCTCTAGACTTATCTCCATCTATCATTCTTAAAGTTCTGAATAAAACTGGAAAAACGAATAAGACGATATGACTAAAGCAGATAATATTTTCCTTGTGAGCTGAATCGTCACACCTAAACCAGTAATTCTCATTTGGGATTTCTAAAACCCATCGTGAGTGAGCAAGCAAACGTACTATTCGAACGCAACCCAACAGATGGCGTCTCGGTAGAGTGACGTTTACATAATCTTGGCATTACTTACCTTCTCTCTCGAGGTTGCTCAAGAGGGTTGCTTCAGCATAGTGAAATGGAAGGGGACGATTCAAGGATACTCTGGAGACACAGTGGTGAGGAAGTGACAACAAAAGCCTAGCTCGGATTAGGATCCATCACTGACACTGCTCTGCAGCCTGGAAACCGGAAACTGGCACGGGAAGTACGAAGAGGAACAGACGCTGACTCCAAAGAGGGAGAGATGAGTTGAGGGAAATAGAGATAGAGCAAGTTCTTCGTTACTCAAAAAGGACAAAAAGGATTCAGATTACTTACATAATATCAAACTGTGTTATATATTTAACAAGACAGTGATGGAGATTAACAAAAAAAACTTGCAGAAAGTTTGTTTTCATGAACTACATTGAAAGAACTTCTTTGTAGGTCAAAACTTTAAGTGGATCAAATTATTTCCAAATTCGGGATTTGGATGTGAATGGAAGTTGGTCATTCTGCTGTATCCCTTTTGAAATTAGATCCGTTAACTATAGGAAAGCATGTGTGCATTTCTGGAATATGCTAGCCTTTGATATTTCGTCCGTTAAGGTAAAGCAAAGGGTTGAATTAGTCTATGCCTTTCGCTTTTGCAAAGTTGCAGAGATTTGAAAACTTGCTAGAAAATGTGTTTTCGATATAGAGGTAGCAGAATTGAGAGTTGAGAGTAGGAAGAACAAGTAGAAAGAATTTCTTGCTAAAGGAAGATTATAAAACTCGGAAATGCTCGTTTACTATTTCAATTTGGGAAACAAATTCAATTTTCGTTGCAATCCTATTTTCGTAAAACGGAGGTTTGTTGGCTGCATGTAAGGCTCTTGGAATAAATTAGTGCAGTGATTCTCGTTACCAACGTCGCATTGGGTAACATGTTTTCGCTAAATACGGTCCCTGGGTCTGGTTTACGCACCCAGTTGTTAACTCGAGCTAAATGAGATGAATGTCTGTTCGCTAATAGTTGTAGCGAATTACCACTGGAGCTGGTTAGTTTGTTTAGAGAGTAATTCAGAGCTTATAAACTCTATTCCTTTTTGAGATGTATTTACACTCTCGCAATCTTTAAGAGAGAGTAATAGCTACACTAGCGACCTAGTGTAGCTATTACTATTCCGGTTCGAAACCTTTCGTTCCCAACATGACGTGTTTTAACAAAATTGATCGATTCACTTGTTTAATTGCGTTCGAAATAGCGAGGTTGGTCAATTGAGAGTATGAATCAGTTTCTCAACTGTTGCGCTGAGAATGAAATAGATGGTGGAAACTCGACGGCTTGTCTGACCTCCTTCGATTGTAAAGCCCTCCAGGGATGCTAAGGCTATTCGCAATCTACCTTCCTCCTGTTTCTCCATTCGGCCTTTCCGGTAAGTTTCAGTGTTGATCTACTCGCTAAAATACGAAGACAATATAGCACACGTCTCAAACAAGTTGGAAACTTAGGGTGGCCGCTGAGAATCAAAAGTGCCTTCTAGGGCGAAGGAACCTGAACGGATTAGTAAAGGGTGGCTTGGGACGAAGCTCATCAAGGTAATGCAGCTGGGATTATCCTGCGACTGAACACGATCTTGACGCGAGTAGAGCAGCGTGAATAGTGGGAAGAGACGGCTTTCCAGCCCGTTATGAATTGATCGTTTGATCGCAATTCCTTAGAGACTCGAGAATTGACGTGCATTGTCCACCAGGATCGTCCATTAGCGCATAATAGTGACTCCTGACCATCTACGTGTCTAATAACATACCATCTCTTGAGACTCGAAGATAATCTAATCAGTTCGCAGAACAAATGATATACAGAGCAACAGAGAATTTCGACTGTTAATTTGACATCTGACAAATTGGAATTTTGGTGGAGAGTGTAAACTTGGAATAGAGGACAGGAAAGTAATTTCCAGAGGTGTGTGGAATATTTTCCGAAGGTTATTTTCAATTTGGAGCGCTTTAATGCGCGTGATTGCACTTTAATAAATATCAAGAGTCGTCCGTGTATTGGCGGATCTAAATATAACTTTCGTGTACAGTTTCGTCGTGAGACGAGCACGTGGATAAATACGCACGTTTCGTGGATTGATAGACTACAGCAGGCTTTGGCAAACTTCTCCACTTTGGCGATGTACTTTACATTAAACCTGAACAGAAAATGTGGGGAAGGGGGGTCCTTATCTCTTGGGACTGATTGTGTTGAAGCCACAAAGCTGAATGTAATTGTCAGTTGGATAAATGGTGCGTCACGTGCCACAACAATGCTCCCAGATAAACCCGAAATCAAATTGATTATCTTTTTGGAGGAAGTACTCTATTGAATTTAGAATCAAGAATATACTTTGAAAATGGACTGATTTGAATTAGTTTCGGTCAATTAACTTGAAACAGTGCTGGGTTATTTATTTATTTATTAATGTTAATAGTATCTCATAACTGAAATTGAATTTATTCTCAACAGATTGCTAACATTTCTCTGGTATTTTTTGTTACAGGTGAGTGCCTGTCGATGAAGGTAATCTTTTTGGTTCTTTTGTCCGTTTGGGTAAGTTCTTTTTCTTGAAAGAAAATTTTAAATTAAACGAGCACAATTTACTTTGTTATCTCGCTAGCTCGCACCCTGGCTTCCTTCGAGAGACAGCCCTTAATTATAGCGTTTCTCTCGATACGTTACGTAGATTACGTCTCACAATCGAAGCAGTCAGATGGTTCACGGAGAAAAATTGATATTCAACGTTAATATCGTGGATATTGAATCTAAATATCTAGACATCTAGGATGAATATATATTTGTAACTCAAACCTTTTAACTACCTAGATATTAAGTTTGAATGTTCATTTTTCTGAGTGTTGACCTAGAAAGCTGGCAATAAGGAAGAAAATGAAGAACAATCGACTTTTATTCAAACTGGGTGAATCGCGAATTTCTGCAGACGTTTTTACCGACGCAAGGGAAGTTTGACTTCTGTGAAGGGGGTTGATACGATCTGCCAAATGTCACTCGGCCAGACTACTCTATATTTGAATTCGGGCTTGGCACGACTGGCAATTTCCGCAGGAACTTTCGATATCTTTTTCTATCGACCGACACTGACATTCGCACCAAAATTAATGTTCTTACGAGTTTTGTCGGAAGTTTGCGATATCGGCGGAAATTCAGAGATGAAGATCCCTGATATCGACTTCAATCTTTAGACCTTCAAAAGTGGCAGTCGTCTTCACGATTAATGATATCTAGATTTAATTTTTCTTTCTTCCTTGCTTCCTTATTTATCTGTCTTGTCGCTTTCTCGATTTCAAGAGTAATACGAAATTGAATTCAGAGAAACTAGATTGAACAATTTATTCGTTTTCAACTAATAACATATTGTAAACAACCTTGATGAATATAAGATATTATTCTTGCAAGAGTATTAAATATCCTCCCAAAGGGAAATAATATTTCTTAATAAGCTGAGTAGAGTTATAGTCGACTCTCATTTACAGAGATTTTGATATAAAATGAAATTCGTGGCATTGAGACGAACTGTTTGAAGAAGCAGGAAGTCCCTTCTAGATTTCGCTCGACCCGGACAGAGGCTTGGAATCTAGCCTTCTTTGCGCTTCTTGAAAACGTCTCCGGGAACATAAAGAGAAAGAGTAGCTGGGCATTCGAGCGTCCTCGCGAACCTTCTCGTAAGCATAATGAAACTGCCTAGTAATCTTAGAAGAGCTGTGTACATCACCTCGGTTTGTGGTAGTCTGCCGGTTTAAATGTCCTGAAATGGATATTCTCGTGTACCAACTAGTACCAACACGTTGACGACGCGAGGGAGTTACCGTTTCTGATATTGCCACCGCTCGCCTAAAGCCCTCGCAAAATTCACCTCGCATAAACCTGACACCGCTGATGTAAGAGATAGTATTTTCCTAGATTCTAAAGAGAAACTTAAATAGGACGCGACAGATTTAGGATGTCTCTACCGGCCTAAGAAATTTTCCCTCCTTGCTTTAGATGCCTCTGCTAGCATTTTGTACAATAATCAACTGCCTCTCGAAAAAATCTTCTATTTCTATCTTCTACTTCTAAAAATCTTCTATCCTTGATAAATTCAATTACATGAGAATTCTGTGCGTTAAAGCAAGTTTGATTGCACTACAATTCTGAAGTATAATCCTTTCACCTATAATCCACACGTGATCCTTTTATCCTGAGACTGACCCTTGACTTTGTGTTAAAGAATCCTTGATGTGTCGTTTGTAGATGATTACAGAACATTTTCTGACCATCTACAAGATTTATCCACTGGAAATGCTATAGAGATTTCCTAGATACTGAACCATCCTTACCCGGATTAAATGAAAATTCATCTTATAATCTCATTTATTACCCACTTTATGCCAAAAAATCCCACCTTTATTTTTTTTAAGAAAGTAGTCTGATTTGAAACGAATTCAGTAATTATTTGTTTTTTGTAGTTCGGAAAGACGAAATATGAAAGGAAAGGTTGATTTTAGAAAAAACATGAGAAGGAAGAGATTCACAATATTTAAAGTAGTCTTTTAAAGTAAGCAGAACTTCGGTAATGGAAAAAGTGACAAAGTCATTCATGGTAGGACTCTTTTGAGCATCAGTAGAGAAAGAACGAAAGAACACAGCTGACGTCACGTCCTTTCAATTTTACATTAATCGGATGGTAGTCTCCGCTCGTTTCTCGCGTCGCTTTGTCCTTAAAAATGTCTTTCCTCCACGGAAGAGCTTTTGTCCGTGTTTATCGTACTTGTGTACCGTGATCGAGAACGACCTAGTTCGCGACATCTTTTACAATTTGTGTTTTGTCATTTCTACTTGTAAAAAAATTCACAGCGTCAATGCGAACATTGCTTTGATTCTGCCTTTTTCTTTCAAACTTTGAGACCATTACCAGTTGCTCGAGGGACTATTTAATTTCTAAAGAAAATCCTATTGAGTTTATGTCTCTCTGAGTAAAATTCAACGGGAAAGATTATGTCCAATTATCAAAAGATTCATTGCAAATTAATCAGTGAACTCTGAGGTGAATTGGAAGGTGCTGGAAGGTTAAGGTTGAGAATCTCTGAGGTGGTAGGGTTCTTCTCAAGCGCCCTATTAATTACGAAGCAACGGTTTGCGTGATTCGAGCTATTTGCCCATCTACCCCCTGTCGTCTTACCACACCCTTCAGAAGCACATTCTCCTTCGAACTCTCAGCCTTCAAACAAACCGAAAGCAACAAATCCAAACTGAAACGAACTACCTATGTACGTACGTACGTACTTGCCCTCACTCAAATATGTCTGAGCTCGCACTTCTAATATTTTAGAAAAGTTTCCAGCTATCCATTTCGGTCTTTCCAGGCTTTTCAGTTTCCTCCAACTCCTCGTACGAATTGAGAGGTTTGGGGTGAAATCCGGTTGGAAGGCGGAGGGAAGATAGACTTTGAGGAAGGAAAACGGCAGTTGTTGATAAATTCGAGCCCGCGTGGTTACAAATATGTCACCTGAAAATTGTGTACCGAAAACCCTCCAACCCCAGCCACCCCTAGTCGTCAAGATAAGAGAAAACTAGGTCGCGACTGAGAACAGTTTCAAGATCCAACGAGCAATCGAGCTTCCGACACCCTTTCCTTCTTTCACTTTGGCTCCTCAACCCACACCAACCCTTTCTATTCCAAAACTCAATACGACTGTTTTGGTCGTTTCGTGAAAACATCAAGTCCTTGTACTTGTCCTCCATTTTTTACCTCTTTCGAGTTTTTTTTTTTATCCTTCTTGAAGCACAGAATTAGTAAGTTCCTCAAAAGATAAAGTCCATGACATGCACAGTGAAAAATGATATGAAACTCAAGCGGTATTTTGGTAGTATTCGAAAAGAATTTTTCTTGAAAAACACTTTCCTTAACACGATTTGCGTGAGACTCGCGTCGATAACGTAAAATGATTTCGCACTGAAAGCTCCCTTCCATTTGGATTTCAATGGCTGTCTGCGCTTGAAAGAAGATTGCGGGGGTTTGTGGTCGCTTCACTTGCACCTGATATATCAGAGAAAAATAATCGTGACCAAGAATTGCAGAAAATCTTGACGACAAATCGTTGAGCACCGTCTGCAAGCAAGGGAAATACTTACGAAATTTATGACAACTCTCGTTTCAACCTTCTCGCGTGGAATGGACATTTCCGGAATCAATGGCAAGTGCTCGAAACCGTAATCCTCTTTTTACTCGTTCAGATCGTCTACGATACAATCCTCGTTTCAGTATCTATGTACTTCGATGAAGTTATGGATCGTCGAGTTTGATCTTTTCCTCTTCGATATATTTACTTCCATTATTCTTGATAGTGTCACGTGTTTGTGAGGTCGATATACCTTCTTCCAGAAAAGTACCTTCATCAAAGAAAATATTGAGAAAGATTTGAAATTCTACATGGTATCCATCAACCACAATCTATGCGACCCAGTAAACTAAATTTCCTTCAAAATATCAAGGTCTACCCGATATAGTTATTACCAGAGGTTGTTAAAGCCAAAGTTAAAATGATTCGTAGATTTCTCTACTATCTAGGCAGACGGAAATACAATTTCCGTTCGAAATTCCCGATTCCACGTTAGAGCATGTTGGTCGATGCCAGGTGTTCTCTAATTATTTGCTATGCAGACGAGTTCTAAAGTTCCGCGCTTCGGTTGGAAACATAATTCTGTCCATGGGTATCCTCAGTAATTTGGATTCCCTGTCCAGAGATTAACGTCGTTAAGTTATCTTAACTTTAAAATGAACTAATCAGACTGGCCACAAGTCACAGAAAACAACGGACAGGGACACTATTTTATGTAATTTATTCTTTACATTAATTTATTCTTTAAAAAAATGAATGAGAACCACTAATCGATCCGGAGACGATGGTGTCGGCAGTGGGTTCGCGCAAACAAAAAATACGCTCTCTTATGGGAAAAGTTAGACTGTCAGACAAACAGGCCACCCTTATCCTTCCAACTAGCAACCCCTGAACCGTAAGATCGTCGACCACCACTCCCCTTATCCCCATAGAATATAAGATCCGGAGACCACGGGAAATCTGACTTCTTATTAAAACAGTTCCATCACTCATCTATTTTTCCTTTCCTTTCTGAAGAATGTCTGTTTTTATTATATTATACATATATTGATCATCACTTATATTCTATATGCTGGTAAACATATCTTGAATGTTATAATTCACTTGCTTAGCATATATATACCTCACCATAATATCCCTCACCATATATATATACGCCTCAACTCTATGTGCTAGAACAATCTCATTGTATGTAACAAATGGTTGAAACATCCGGATGTATGTTGTAGTAAATGATAGACCTTCTGCAAAGCAGTTAGAATAACATCTTCATAATGCAGATGGCAACTTCAAAGACGTTTATCCGTCCTAGGGAATAAGGAAACACGCGCCAGTGCGGTTTTCCCGCCAAGTTCATTCAGCGTCTTACTCTGGATAGTAGCCAAATGGTGAATACGCCAGCAGTTCTCGCCTCACCCCTCAGCAACCGCCAGCATCCTCAAGCTGGTGCTGTTGCTATTAGCACTGGTTCCTCCTGCTATACAAGCAACATGCTCTAATAAGGCTAGGTTGTGGCCCTATTCCACCATATTTCCCGACCAATTGTGCACAACGCTACCGGGAATAAATGTGACAGCGAAATCCGCCAGGAGTTATTGGCCACATTACTCGTAGTGAATTCTCTCCCCGACCCCATCCCTCGTTGAGGGAGACGACATTAGCGTCAGCAGGAAAGATGTTTTTTCCCGAAAACCGGAAACCAATCCCAAAGTTGCTTCTCGGCAAAAACTATCAAGTGCTGGTTACCTATTCCAGTAGTGACTCAAATTCCTGAACAATCATTCAAAAATACTCAAATCTCATGAAATCCTTCAAAATTCCAAGAGATTTCAAGGTATATAGTCTGAACTTCTGAGGACCAGTCTGTTTGACCCAATTTTAATTAATTAGACCGTAAAGTTTGTAGTGTCATTCATTTCTTAAAACTTTGAATTTAACTATACATAGACAAAGTAAATTCAACTGAATTTAGCGAAACTCCTTCTCACTTCCAGATTTGAATGATGGACTGCATATTGCATTCTCTTTTAGTGCAATTACTGCAACCTCACTTGCCTTGGATCTCAAATTTATATTTATAATCATTTCTATGATCTGATCATCAAGGTCACTTAGCCAAGTCAACTTAAATCAAGCTAGTTCAAGCTGAGAAAAACTTTAAATACCCCTGTGAAGGACGAAAGTTAATTAGGCCACTTAAAGAACCCAGCGAAACAAATCCGACATGGAAGATCGTGAACTCTGAATGAACTTTAGTCGTGACCCATCCATCCTGAAAGTCTATGCAGGAATGTCAGTGGCAGGTTCTCAGGTCAGAAAGTGCATCCGGAGTTTCGCGTGTTATCAGAATTCGCTTCGCCGACTACGAATCGCAGGCTGCCGAAGAAATAGGATCGTATTCGGGCCATTCGGGCCGACCGATAATGACCGCTACCACTCCCTTGATCCTGAAACATCTGGCTGGAGGCCAGCCTCCACTCGTATGCAGTCCGCTGTGAACGTACCCTACGTTTAACGTTAAAGGAAGGGGCTAACCTAACCCAGAAAGATTTCATTGAGCCAGAGAATGTGTTGGCCCGCAGCCAATACTATGGTCGAACGTACCACACGCCCTCGCGATGATAGTTACCAACACTCAGAACGACACTTAGGACTATGTACATCTCTTTCCCAGTTAGTCATGATCTCAAATCGATTTCTCTGTCGAGTGCAAACTCTATTCAAGTTATTCAATTGCACCCTCAGAGAGGTTCTGTGTTACAGAAGCTTTTATTACAACCTCTCTTCCAATTCAGGAAGAAAAGGGAGGAATTGAGAAACAATTTGCTCAAGAGATTCTGGGTCAAGTGCAGGAATAGAGTTTTAGTTGTACTTGGTGTTATACTTTATTCTCTATTCTTTTTCGTATTTATTTAGAGTCGCTTTTTAAGAAAAATCTTTGACTCTGTAGGTCTGCAAGAAAATTCACTGGATTCCAGTTTTCCTTGACTTGCGGTTAAGATAGTACTCTCTAGAATTAAACAGAACTCATTTTGAAGATCGCTATCATTATCAATTAGAGTTTGGGATCAGTATCTTGCATAATCGACCGCACGCAAAGCAGAACTTACTTTACTCTCCTTATCTGATTGGTGCGCTTGATCACCGGGAATATAGGCTTCCACAAATCCTCAGAGTTCCCAAGTTCCTCTTGGGAACCCCTACATTCTACAGACCAGTAGTCATCGAAAATCCATCAAGGGCTACATTCAGTTCGAGTATTTTCAATAAGTTACTTCTACTTTTTGTAATAGTCTTTCATCAACTGAAAAAGTACCTCTGAACCCTAGGGACTCTGATGAAGTCTCTTCATGTTTCTTGACCAGATCGTCATGAGTCTCTCCAAGTTTCTTGAGCTGATCACACCTTCCGTTCGTTAATTTACGTTTCTTAAATCTCAAACATCTTTTTAAATCAGTCTTCACTCATTATGGTCTGCAAGTTACTTATCTTTACATCTTTAGTAGAACATCTCTCTAAACAATCTTGTTACTTCTTACTACGTTTGTGAAACTTCTCTCCATTGCACTAAACCTTACTTTTGATTTGTATCCTTGATTTCGATCACCAGGGCTATTTTTACCAAGTAGCAAGTTACAATTAGCATCAGCTACCCTGAATCCAGATCATAACACGGTACCCCTTTGGTCCTCTCTTCTTACACCTACAAGAATACCTATCTTAAACATCTTCCCTGTCTCTCTCTTTTTCCACCCTTCTATCCTTCCACCCTTCCACCCTTCTCTCCTCTCATCTCTCACTATCCTGACTTCTCTTATTCCACCGTCAAGCGAGCGTGGCGCAGGCAGTCAGGCAGTCAGGTACATAGCTCGGCTGGCATTAAGTATTCCCGTTGGGTCGGCGTGGCGCGTCGGTCGATGCTGGGGCTGGATCGCCTGTCGCGATGTAACCCCCGCGTTGAAGCGCGCTACGCGCCTGCGTTCCTCGGGAGGGGTAGCAAAAGCGATAGTAGGGACGCGGCGAACCTTCCCCCCTATATTCGTGTGGCACCCCACCAGCGCAGATCACCACCTCCCCTCGCTACGGCTCCACTGCCCGGGACTCCACGGTCGCCCCATTCCGTTCTCGGCGCCACAGCGTGTAGCATTACTCGGTACGTAGAGACACGACGTCACCTACCTGTCAGTCTACACACCGCGACCGACAGTAGCGTAACCACTAAGTAGCGCGCTGCTACCACCCGCGTTGTCCGAAATCCCGCCGGACTTCACCCTCGGTCAAATCGGTTCAGTCGTGTCAGTCGGTATCGCGTCATCGTGCAATCGTGAGAGTTTGCCTATTTCTTGGATTTCCAATCTTGTCCCGAGTGTGATATCTCATCAACCAGCGTGCCGTCGGGTGTTTAGGTCCGAGTGCTAGGATTTCTCGTGAACAAGGTTGTCTGCTGAACAGGGATATCTGCTTATCAAGGATATCTGCTTATTAAGGATATCTGCTGATTAAGGATATCTGCTGATTAAGGATATCTGCTTGTCAAGTCGGATATTTGCTGAAGACATTGGGAACTGTGATCCTTGGAACCAACAGGTGATCAGGAGCCAATCGCCGCGTGCGTGCTTCCGGAACCAAAAACCAAGAGGATTAGCAAACTTGGTACTGGCGCGGTACTAAGTGAGGCGGATTTCGTTTCTAGTCACCCCAAAGTGTACAAGACGGCAGTCGCCACGTACATCACACCACTTATCACCTCTGAGAAGGTACTTGAGATCTCCATTGATCTTCTCCCTTCATTCTTAAAAGTTCCTTCATTGTAGCCCCTCTGCCTTTGATTCGACATTGGTATTTGTCAACATCGATGTGACCGAGATACGGATTGAATGTTACGTCGGTGCTTTGCGACTCCCGGATTTATATTATGTGTGTTCTGTTTTTGAAAAATTAGGATCTTTATGGTGATCTACTGGAGTTTTAGTTTAATCACGTGCTCGTTCATGTGCAGCAATGATGAGAGGAAGTGGAAGGAGTTGTTTAGTCTAAAGTGAAGCCTGAATCTAAGGATGAATCTGAATAATGTTTTTCGTCTGAATCTAATGTTGAATCTTAATCTAATGTTGATTCTTATCTAATGTTGACTCTTATCTAATGTTGAATCTTAATCTAAAGTTAAATCTTAATCTAAAGTTGAACCTGACTCTAATAAGTCCAATCATAAACAGATTGAAATCTGTTCTTGACCAAATCAGATCCTGAGTTCATTTCTTCTAATCCACAATATCGTAAATTGATAATCATTTTGTGATAAAAAGTGACTCTTTATTTTTTCAAGAACACCCTCAGATAAAGTACGAAAATTCTTTATGTAAAGAATATTTATTTCCCTAGAAATGTCGAGACGTAAATTTCTCCCCCAAAAAGGATAAACTCTTGGAGTTATATAATGCTTCTGAATATATATTCGAGGCTTTTTTTAGATTTGTTTCTCAAATGATTAGGATAACAATTTTCTGATAATGAACTCAAAACGAAATCTTTTTCACCGTTTTGCAGATTTTACTTTATATATTTTTGAAAACAGGATTTGATAAAAGTATTTTATTATGTTTCTGAAGAAAATCAATGTTCACTTTTTTCAAGCTTTTTAAATACATTCGTCTGTGTTGTGTGTTATCAGTGCAGCTGTTATCCTTAAGGTCAACATCACTAGTTGCAGTTTTTTATGAGTTTTGTTCAACACATTCTCTCAGAGTGCTCGGATACACTCTCGTTAAAAGCAACAAATGAACCCAGTTTTTCTTGTTTTTTTTTTTTTTTTGTAAAATCAGAAACAATTTTAATCATTGAAGAGCAAATATAAAATACTTTATTACAAAAGAAGAATGTAAATAAGTCTTGCAGTTTTCTGAAAAATATTAGCATTTTCTTTCTCTTCAAGGTAATCTTAAAAATACTCTAAAGATTTCAATCGTTAATTTAATCTTTTATAAGTATGAGTAGAAGAGGAAACTTTTTCTTGAAACATTACTTATTCATTTTCGTTTTCACGCAAGGATTTGCTTTGGCACCAGTTGCATCACAGATATATAGTCATGATAAATTTCATTATTTCGCATTTCAATATTTACATCTCTTCATTTATCATAACATTTTCGCAACCGACAAAACAATATTATATTGTTCCATAATTTTATTTCCATTACTTTCCGCAGTCGCAACCATTATATTTGTGTAATTATTGCCAAGCTTTTGAATTAACAAGCAACTGAGTGTTTGAAAATTCATATTCTAGTTCGTAATAACTTGCTCTGTAATTGCAAATATATATAATTGCACTCGCGCGCGAATACATCTACAAAACTTTGAATTCAGCGTATATAATGAAAATCTAATTAATTCGGAAACATTTTAATTATTAGTATACATTTCTTTTCATACATTTTTTTATTTTTTATTTATTTTCCACCCTTAACTTTCAATGTAAAACAAGTTTATTTCTGTAAATGTATGTCTCTCATTAACAATTTTATCGTAGAATTTTCAATTTTCTCGATGAAATCACCACGTGCCATGGTCGACTGATCTGGGTCAGGAGAACGATATTTCCTTTGGACCTTTTTTGCTTCCTCCGCTCAGATCTTCGAACTCTGATGACGTTGGTGGTCGTAAATGAGTTTTCGAGTAAAGTCAAGCACTTATACTTTAATAAATACTATTTAATGTACTTTCAAATACCCGACATTGAAACTACTGTTTAGACTTGAGGAGAGTTGCACGCAGGCTGGCTTATCGATTGGCAAAATAAGCGGGGCTAATCGATATTCCAGATAGGCTCTGTTCCACGATTTTTCACGCACCATTTAATGACCAATTTCGTTTCAAAACCGTTGGACTCCAATGCCGTTTTGCGTCAGACATCACAATGCGCAATTTCCGCATTCTGATTTGAATGAGTCGTTTCGATTATTTTTTTCAAATCCCTCACAAAATATTTTAAATCCCCTAGCATTAAAATACATAAACTGATAGAAATGGATGCAGTAAAATATCGACTCAAAATTATAGAGAAAGATTGACACGAAAAATAGAAAAGTTGAATCAACTTTTATTCATATCGACTTCTATTTCTATACCATTATTTTATATCCCATTTCATATCTCTTTGACGTGCAATGCAATGAAAAATGTAGAGGGGATCACATGAATTAGAATTCAGATTCCAGATCTTGTCTGTTTACATCGGAAGGCTTTTAAATCCGCAAGGGTTGCTTGTATTCTCGGACTTAAAAGCCTCCGGAGTCGAGAAAATTCAGATACAAGTCTCTGACAAACGGCCGAAATGCAAAAGTAGGTTAACTCCTCTACATTCGCTGCCATTCCTTCATCCTCCGCTCCAAACCATCGTTCCGAATATCGCCCTTCTTGAACCAAACCGCCTCACCCCTCCAAAACAACCCCGACCACCCAGCCACCCTACGAAACACGGAGACAGGAGCCTTGAGTTTTCTCGCTTTTTCAACACTTCTTTTGTTTCCTAAAGTCTTTCCGGAACGTCTATCTGATTTTCCGAAGGTCTCTCAGAAAGATTTCATGCTTTGGGAAACTGATTTGAATTTACAAGCTCCCTCGTTCTTTCTTGCTGATGTAAACTTGTAAAATGTTTGAAACTTAACTCTCACTGCCAACATTCGATTATCCCTATCTTGAGAATCCTTGGAATTTCATGAAAATGAGATTTAGAATTAGAACAATGAAGAGTGAAAAATATGAATGATTAAAGAAAAAAAATTATGTTTTTTTTAAATATCCTGAATTTGAAACTCTTTAATTATTGAGACACTTAAAACGTTTAGTTGAAGTTTCAGACGTCTAGTCTGACGATTTTTTTTTATTATTGAATAAAAATATCAATAATACAAATTGTACAGAGTTTCCAAAACATTTTATATTTATTTACTAGCAGAAATTTCGTATTTAATAAAATCCCAGAAATATCTTTATATCTTTTAAAATTTCCAGAAACTTCTTAAAATTCTTTCAAACTTATGATAAAAATTAAAACATTAAAATTCATTAAATACTTTAAATATTCCTAAAAACCGCTTGAAATTCATTTAAAATCCCTTAAAATTATTAGAAATCTCGTCAAATTCCATGAAATTCTTAAAAATTCAACAAAATCTTTTAAAAATTAGAAAACAAAATTCAATTCCTGTCCTCCGTTTTACTCAATTTTTTTAATTTCCTTGACTTTTCCCTGACTTTTACTTGACTTTCAGACAAATTTCCCTGACTGAAAAGTATTAAAAATGCGAACAAATTTTCAGCAAAAATACTTTAAATATTCCTAAAAACCGCTTGAAATTCATTTAAAATCCCTTAAAATTATTAGAAATCTCGTCAAATTCCATGAAATCCTTAAAAATTCAACAAAATCTTTTAAAAATTAGAAAAATTTCTCGAAATGTTTTTAAATTATTAGACATTTATTATTTATCCGGTGTTGTTTGAGATTTTAAGCGATTTTCTGGAATTTCAAGGGATTTCAGAGATTTTTAAAAATTTCCAAAGACTCCAGAGATACTATAAGAGATTTTGATTGATTTTTGGAATACGAAGGGATCTTTAAAAGAGTTGAAAAGAGTTATCAAAAGGATTTTTCAGAGATTTTATAAAATTTAAAGAAAGTTTAAGAGATTTCGAAGATTTTCGTAAAAATTTTAACGGTTTTTCAAGATATTTTATAATGATTGTTAAAAAATGGCTTTTCCTTAAATTTTAAGAGATTTTTGAAAGGTATTTTGAAACGGTTTTCGAACTTTTTAAATTAAATTGTCTTTTAAATGTTGTATCTCATATTTGTAACCTTTTTAAAAACATTTTAAATAACTGGAAAATTTGGGTAAATCCCTTGAAATATTTTCGATTCTTTTTAAATCCTTAAAAAATCACTTAAAATATCTTAAAAACGTTTAAAATATTGCGAAATCCTGTGGAATTCATTAAGATTACTTGAAACTTGAAATCTACTCAAATTCTCTGTACTTCCTTAAAATAATTTTAATTTTTATAATTGTAATTTAATATAAACCCTTGAATTCTAGTGAAATCGATAAAAATGTGTGAAAAATCTCTTAGAATTCTTAAAAAATTTTTTAAATCCTTCAAAATCTTTTTATTACTTAAAATCCCTTAAAATAGTATTAAATTCCCTTGAAATCTCTTTAAATCCCTAGCAACGCCAGGTAAATTTCTGCTACTAAATAAAACTAAAATAAAATATTTTTGAGAATTTCTTTTTGATATTCTTAATCCAGCAAATATTTAAAAAAAAAAAAAAAAAAAAAAAAAAAAAACAATTCGTCAGATTAGACGTCTGATCCTTCAATCCAATACTTAAAACTTAAAATTGATGTTAGACATTCTCAGCACCTGTTGAAGAGTCTCTTTAATGTTCTATATATATTTCCACACATTTAACTAAAACAATAGCAGCACTTTGCGTTAAGTACCGGAAAGTACGTGCGAGACATTTATTTAGGGACGGCATCGGGTGGCAATTATTGCAAACACTGTTATCCGAAAACGATTAAGGCTGCGGCATCAGCGAACGATTTTATCACACTCCCCCTAATAGTCGATATTTGGAATTTATATGTACACACAATCTATCCGGTCTTTCGTAAATATATTTGCAGATTTTGAATTTTTCGTTACAGTATAATTCTCGTTGCTGGGAGTGTCTATATGCATCAGCCATAAATTTTGGATTTAAAGCGCCTATCGCCCTTATTAATTAGCCCGTGTGGGAATATTTTCAGATAAATATTATACCTTGATATAACATTAATTAATGACTCTGACTATGATAACGCTCTTTTTCGTACGAGAGAAATAATTATTCGAGTAAGTGAAAAATTGCCGAAAGTGGTATTAAAAGTGGTATATTTTCGTAAAACAAACTCATCAGCGTAATTGTAATGAATTAGACGTTTCAAAATTAAAAATATCCAAGTTTTGAAGAGAAATTATTAACGCTTTTAAAAATGTTTCACTTAAAATTGATAAATATAATGAGTAATTCAATAGTATGAAATGACAAGCAGATTAATCATACAGGAAAATGTTAATGGGCTATGTTCATGCAGAATTAGCAAGTAGGAAGTGCGATTCGTTAATTAATCCCTCATTATAGTGCGTGCGGTAGACCCAAGATCAACGTTGAAACCAACCCCTATTTGACCACGGAATTAGATACATATAATGCGTGAAATACTGTTTATGGAGGTACGAATTTATACTAAAATGCAAGTCTCCTATCCTCCCTTGTGTCTTCCATTCAAGAGAATTTCAATCACTGAGTTCAAAACAATGGAACGTCAATCATCTGCTATAATTTCGAGCAATATTCCTGGAAGCAATTGGATACCCAAACCTACTCTGATAATTAACTCAGATAATATTGTATAACAAATTTCAATGAAAAGTTATTTTCGTGTATTCTTAAATTGAAATTTCATTGTCGACATTTATCTTTTATGCGTGTTATTTGAGAAAATTTGAATAACACTTTGTGTAAGATATAAACTATCAAGAGTGTTCTTGAGGAGTTTTTTGTGGGTACACATTATGTGCAAATAATCAATCTGCCTCTATGAGAATACTAACGGCTACTTATGATCTTGAATAGCTTCCACAATGGCTCTCGCATACTCATACACCCCTACCTATGTCACCAAGCAAATACCTGAGCATGCAAACAGAGGGTGTAGATTTGTAGATTACGGTCATTCTCGGTCTGCTACCTATATGTTTCCTTCGCAATGTAATATTCCAAATTTACTCTCTCTACCATTGTTACCGTATTCTGCATAAATTCAATTAAGATTCTTGGAGACAATTTTTTCTGTTCTAAAATATTTAAATTATGCGAAGAAAAATGGATTGTGCGAAATTCTGCTTTAAAAATCTGGATTATGTGAAAATCTGCATCAAAAATTTGGATTATGCGAAATTTTGCTTCAAAAATGTGGATTATATGCGAAATTGTGCGATGAATAAATCAGAACTTTATATAATTTAAATATTAAATACTGGCATGAATATTACATAGGCAAATCTCAATGTTTTATAAAAATATCAATAACTTTTTGAATTAATTAATTTTTTTAAATATCTGAAGCTTATTTCAAAGAACTTTCTATATAATCTGTTATTTTTTTCTTTATATTGTGTAGGACTTAAAGTTGGAGGGAAAAAGTTAGAAATATTTAAAAATTTTCCTGTTGACAATGAGAAAAATATTTTTATAAAATATAACAAATCATTAATCATGATGTTTCTACAAAATTATTTTTAAATTTACATTCATTTGATTTTTTTATTATTTTCCTACTGATCAGGTAATATTGAACATTTTACGTATTTCAATTCGAAATTTGAGTCCTAGTACCTACAATGCAGAGAAATAATTGTTTTTTAATAAGTCTATAAAAATCTACTTTTAAAATAAGTGCAAGAAATTAAAAAAATGTTCATTATTCGAAAGTTATTGCTATTTTTACAAATCATTGAGATCTGACGTTCTTTGCAATTTTAAACGAAGTAACTTCGTCCTGGGCTCATTTTGATAGCTTTTACTTTAGTTCAAAATGTGGTTTAAGTTCTGAACGTTCAACTGAACGAATTTTTGCATTGATTGTATTTTACACTATAAACAGTGTTAAAACATTAATTACATTTAAGTGAGATTTTCGTCCCTCGTCTTTCCATCATGTTGGGAACGAAAGGTTCAAACCAACACGAAGAGTGGTTGTATTTACTCAATCCTGCATAATTCATTCTTAACAGTATTAAAACCTTAATTCAATCATCATTAATTCATAGAAGAATATGGAAGACACTTATAATGTCTTCCATATTCTTCCATAAAAAATTAATGTTAATTCAATTGAATTAATGTTGAAACACTGTTTATAGTTTAAAATAAAATCAATAAAAAAATTCCTTCATTTGAACGCTCAGAACTCTTGTTACATAGTTAAAAGAAAAATACTTTAAAAAAAATAAAAGAAAAATACATTATTTAATTTATAAACTTTATAAATCGAAAAGATTTCGAGTAATACTTCAAATGTTTCTTATTAATGTGTCAGAGTTTCACTCTGATAATACTAGTTAATAAATAAACTTCAATGCAAATTTAAAATAAAAGAAAATTGAAAAGTATGAATTTCCAGGGACAGGAAGGGTATTGACGGCTTAAAATTTCAGCAATATTTTTGGTATACGAATATAAAGGCAGCCAGTGCCACTTGTGATAATGCAGATCAAAGGAAGCGTAAAAATAAAAGTCTGAGCAGCATGTGCGCTTAGAGTTGACGCTTTCATCTTTACGTTAAAAGCAGTCATGAACGTTTGTCGTGCTTCGATCGTAGTTGAGTTGAAAGCGAAAAAAATGAGAGAAATTAGGGAGAGAAAGAGAGCTAGAGAGATAGAGTACATTATTTTAAATTTTTCAAAAAGATGGCCTGGTTGAGAAAATGATAGAATGTAGAATTAAAAAATGGCGCTGAAAAATGTGACGTTCTAATATTTTCAAAAGCTCGGTTAAAATATACGTGTCCTATAAAATTTTTAAATCCCCGAATAAATTGCAGTAAAAATCTTCCGAGATAAATTTTCCTGGAAATAGGCTAAAAATATCTACGTAATAAAATTGCAAATGTTGATGTAAACAAATTAAATCTTGTTAATTAGTGATGACTGTTTACTTAGTGTATAAAATAAAGGTAATTAATATCTTAATTAATATCTCTCAAATCTGCACGAAAAAGAAAGATTTACTTAACATTTTCTCAACTTTTATTTCTCATTGCTTAAAATGTCGCCTTTAATTAAAATTTTCAAACTGAATCACTTAACAGAAGCGTAAAAGGCTCGTTATAAAAATTAAGAGGAGATAAACCCTGACACCGTAATTACCATATTTGTTTTTTACTCGATGATTTTATGAAGAGGGAGATTCGTAAAAATTTACAGTGATTGTCATGAAACATTAACGACTCTTGTAAAACAGGTAGTATCAGTATTTTTACGTATTTTTGAGATCACGCTTGTAAAAATGCACATTCATTTTTCAATTTGTGGGACAGAGCATCGTCGACATAATCGCCGAAATTCGGGGTGTTTTCAGGGCATGGAGGGTAAAGGGGATGGAGGATTTCGTGGTAATCCCGTAAAGTCGCAACTCAAACAGTTTAAGTCATGGTAGGATGGGTATGGGTACTCAGAGGATGTAACAGCCTGCGGATTCGGGACGAAAGCGGAGGAGGATCAATGGATCAGGAACTTTTGGAAATTCAATAAAAGTTTTACCGGAAATTACCTCCCTTTTGAAGATTCGCTTCGCTTCCTTCACATTTAATTATTTCCAATATAAATTTTTATTCATTATTCAAGCATCATTTTCCTTCGAAAGGTTATTTATGCCTGAAATGTATTCACTTGAATAAATAATTGAAAATTATGTTTGTTATGCAGATTGAAAGTTGCTGAATTTACAAGACCAGATGTGGAAATTTTAAAGAATTTCAAGCTTTTTTTTATGATACAAAAAATAACATTTTATAACAATTCATAAATGATAAATTCATATTTAATATATGCATTAAGAAGATTGTGCCCTCAATTTGAAAAATTATACGTGCGCGATTAAAGATAACGGATTCAGTTTAAAATTACTAGGATTTTTTGTGCTTAAATTCAAATTTCTTGAAAGGCAATCTTTCGGAAGTAAAGAAGACTTCAGAGGGAAAAAATAGAGAAAAGACCCCTATCTCCATTCGACCAGGAGCGAATGGAGTTGACCCGCACCAATTTCTCATGACTTCCGACATTTCACAAGTTAAGTTGCCGCTCATAAATAGCGAAAAGGAGCTAGAAAGCCCGTGGTTGCCATGAAGGGAGGTGGAAGGGGGGGGGGGTAGATATACCGGGGTTATCAGTAACGAGGCACTAAGACGTTCAACGTTGGTCAGAAGCTCTGGGTTCCTATCGCACTGTCCAGCCCTGACCCACACATACCCTATCCAGATCAAATTCCTTAGTCGTGAAACTACCTTCATACACTTCGAAGGTAGCTATCTTCACACCAACCCACTCTTATTCCTTATACTCCAGGCACGTGTATAAAACAGCAGATTAAAGGCCCTTTATATTATTTTTACTCCAGGTCGAGGAACACTTTAATTTTTTTCCTTGGTAGTAAATTTTTTATCTTGGAAACTAATATTCTTTTCAGTGTCTAGTATTATGTTTTCGCAGAAAGAGTTCCGAACCTGTTCGGATATTTCGTCCCAAACATGATGTTTTGGAACGAAATTAATTAAATGCAATTTCTTTCTGGATTCTGTAAAGAATTTTTTTGTATTTAATCTGACTGGTTCTTTGAAAATAAAATGAAATCATATACTGATTATGATTATAGAATATTTTATTAAAGTAGATTTAATTTAAGTGGCCTTCGAGGCGCCCATGTGTCTAAATTTTTCTCAGGACTTTAAAGCGACCGTCTTCTATTATTTCCTGTCCTGTACGCTTGAAATGATTTTTGGAACGGGATCCTTCTGAATTCACAAGGGTCTCTCCACGTGCTTTCAGTTTTATAGCATTTACTTATGAGGACAGTCCCTCCGAGAAATTGAACTCGTTCCCATCGACCGTGTTCTTTAAACCTCCTGTACCAAAACAATGAACATTCACGTGAAAGAACCGGTAACTGGCACCCCTTATTTTTAGCCGCGCTTACCCCTACAGAACCATCTGCTCTCTTTAGAAAGTTGAATTCTTGAAATGAAAATCATTTCTTTATGGTAGGTCCAGTTTATATTTCAAAATAAGTAAACTTTTTTAATATAAGGGAGTTAAACCTTAATTCAAGGCTATTTAAACCTTTCTAACTAGCATTTTAACTACTGTCAATAATAGTTTGAATATTGTATTAATTGAGATTTTTCAGAGCCAAATGAGAATTCTGGGACAAGTTACACATATAAAAGATAGTGTTGCCCGTTGATTCAGTACACGGATACGATGCCGAGGCATGATTTGGCAGAGGATAGCACAGTCTCTCCTTGCGGGATACTTGGCGAGAGCGTTTGGCACAATCTCGAGTGAATAATTTTTTCATGTTTTGGCACCTCTAGTGCTTTTAGCCCAATATTCAATCGGATAAGGTCGCCCGAAAGGAAGTGAAGGAAATTCGCTGAGGATAGAATTACACCCGTGTAATTTCCATTGACTTATTTAAGTGCCCTATCCATTTCTCGCTGCCATTTGGATACAGCAAATGAAGAGGAAGAATCAAATTTATTATAATAGCCTTGGAAAAGAAAATGCAGAATGGTCACTCAAGTATAAAAAGTATAAAATAATGGAGAATAATTAATAGGAAATAGAATTCAAAGATCATTCCTCTCCACAATAGCAATTACGTAAATTCTAAAATAATGAAAGTCGTCCCAGGCCTGCAGTCATTCCCTCAGGAGCCTATCCTGGAACTCCAATTCCTTTGCCAAGAGAAATGAATTTCTGGCCTGTATTCATGGACTCGCGAAAGGAACTCATCCGAATAAGTAAACCCCTTGGCTGCATGTCTGGCAAATCCCTTGGAGAAACAGTACTCCATTTTTTTCGCGAAATCCCTCACTCTAATTTCAGTCTGAAGTAATTCGCCTACGGGGGTGGCACTCATTTATTTAATTTTCAAGATCCGGTTTTATTTTTATTCTTGGGACTTTATACACTCCGCTGATTAGCCTGCCGTTAGGATGGGCTTGCGGGAAACCGTTGAAGAAGGTTGAAGCAGCGGAGGTTGATTGGGAGGAGCGAGTTGGAATTTATAGACAAGTCTCCCTGACGTTTTAGTCAGTGAGTGAGGGTTGAAGAAAAAAAAGGGGGTGGAAGAAAAAAAAAGGAGGTAGAAGACTTTGCTGCTAGGTTTGCATTGCTCGCTGAAGAAAATGTGGAGATAGGGAAGTCTAAGCCAGCCATCACTGGAATTGCCCGAGTTTACTACGCCCACTGCTAGTCTGTTCCATATTTAGCCAATTTGCCCTCTTTTCACCAACGTTCTCATACACCGCATTCCACGCGGCATTAAAAATTAATATCTCTAAATGTTGGCTTTTGGGATTTAGACCCCTACGAGTTTGCTCATTTACTTTCCATTAAATATGATATCACTCCGGGCTGAAATATTGTGACAACCACAATCTGTAGTTTATACATATATTCATCTTGAAAACGAGTCGTAAAAGTAATTGCAAGAAAAGTTTGACGCTTTATTAATAAAATATCGTAATCCGTTGTGTCATGTCAGGTACGAAAGGTTCAAATCGGTCCAAACATCTATTATTTTTGGTGTTTTTTTTTTTATCATTAAGATGCAACTTTTTCTGTGTTTGGGAGAGATTCTTGTCCCCGGGTATTTACGGAGAATCTTAAATGGATTTTTAAAAAAAAAGTTGAATTTAAAGAGAAAAGGAGGAAGATCAAATGAAGGGATAAAGGGAAGACAGAGATCCTGTCATGATGAAAGCAAGTCGTATCTAAATTGTATCGGAGCTTTCAGGACTTCCAAAAGTTGGTCGAACAACCCTTCGTGACTCAAGTCTTGCCACTTAAGACTGTCTAACTCACCTAACTAAATCGATCCAGAACAAGCGTACGTCTTGCATAGAAATCACTAGTTATCATAGCTTCCAAATGAATATTGGCTGCCGAAAATGTTGAATTTCTCTTGATCACTAAGACCCACTTAACTACCCTTCCGACCCATTAGAGACGATTAGATAAATGATGTCTTTTGTAGAAATAAATAGGGATAATAGAATAATATGATAATAATAATAGGATAATAACAATAATATGGATATGATGAAATATTTTAATATTATTCCGAGTTCAACGAAGGTATATCAGAATTTTTTATTCAAGGCATTCATTCGTCTTCATGTCAGTTTGTTTTTATAGTCAAGTATGTTACTGGTGGTCGACTAATAATAAATTAATTCAGTGTTTTGACAGACTGTCTTGCTTTCTCCTCAGCTGATATACTCGAATGTTTTGGAATCTCGAATCGTTTAATCAGACCGAGTTACGTTTTTCAAGATAAGGAGGCCAGTTAACCGCTTGAAAGTTTCATACTGCGTAATTTCATATTCAATTTAGAATAGGATATATTACAGAGTGGATCGAAATTCAATGCTTTGAAAGAAAATATTATAACGAAATGATAAAAACCTAAATCTCGAAGGATTTCATGGAATTATAACAAATTGAACAGGTTCATAGGTTCATAGATTCCTTGATATTATAAAGGATTGTACAGGAAATCAATATGGCTTTAAAAGGATTTCAAGTTGACTTTATAAACTTCACAAATTAGACTGACGACTGTAGTCTAACTTTGGATCACTCTTATGATGAATGTTAATTTTCAAGTATTTAAAATTGTCCAAAGTTTTGAAATAACTCTGAAGTGAACTTTTCCAACGAATTTAAAGTAACTGACAGGTTGATATCTGGAATATCTAAACAGTCTGATTCAGTCGACCCAGAGGTTGAATAGGAAATGACTCGCAGGTAAAAGAGCCGGTATCAAAAGCAAGTAAAGCAACAACAGTGGCTTCATCAGTCGGAGCCGTAAAACTGATGTCTCTCGCAATTAATTCCTTTGGTGACCGCAAAGGGATGGCGAGGGGTGGTTCGAAGGACGAAGAGACGAGGGTCGAAAAAGCGGGTCGGAGGTTTCTGGTGACTAGGGGAAATGGAGTAAAAGGAAGAAATAAGGGACGGGAGTAAAATGGTTATCATCCACCGGGTTACGAGTTGCGTCCTGGATACGCGCTCATCGTCCCTTTATCCTTCCTTTTCTCTCATTTCTTCTAGCCTCGACGACTGACAGTTTTTACAACCACTCTCTGATTTCTATCTACAACGATACGAAATTATGTCGCGGACTTTTACTTTTTCTATCGAAACCACTGTGGTTATTCGTCTTCTAAGGACTTGCCAAATACCCTATTCCTTCCTTTCTCGGGACCCTTTCTTGTTTCTCAAGGAGAAAAACAACTGGGGCGCACCGAAAGATTATGCCTGTCAAGGGGGAGCTCGGATACACCTTCTTTGCATCACTGAATTACGTTGCTAAAAAATGTTAATAGATAGTTGAATATTGACAGAGATGTATCTATTTTTCCTCCCTGTGGAGCGGGAGATAAATGGGAAAGATTTCATCGACAATTTCAATTTTTATTATGGGCGTGCATACCATTCGCTTCAACAGATCGAATATGACACTAAATTAGTATAGTTTTAGTATAAAGAGAATTAAAAAATTTCTAACTTTCAGACCTAAAATTGTGTGTGAAGAAAAGTGTAGAGATGAAAGTGAAGATAACAAATTAAAATAGTTTCTCCTTGAGAGAGTGAAGGTTGTGGACAAAAATTAAATGTAGTAATGAAAACAGTGGCTTATATTCTGTCTGGAGGGGTTGAAACTATAAAGCCACTCCTAATAAGTTGTAAAATTGTAATGGCCTTCCGGTATTTACATAATGCTACGTATAATAAGTAGAACTCTCGGAGTTTCCATTACCATTCCATCACTATCATCCCTTATCTCCGTTAACGACCGACCCTCGCGACTTACTTTTCTACCCTTTTTTTTGTACTTGTTTTTTTGCACCCGACTATTGAACCATTCTTCGACATTAGTTTCTTTTATCTTTCAAATATATTATTACTTGAATTATTTTAAAGTTGAGATATTTTAATACCAAGTTGATCCAGTGGAGAGAATTCATTGGCAACTGGACATATTTTGAGGGGAATTTCTCTTCGTTCATATACGTCAAGACATATCTTGAACGCGAGAGATATACGTCTTCCTTTATTCTGCGACCTACTGTCCGGACGAATAGTTTTACACGTCTCTTCATTGAATGACAGAAGGGCGAAAAAAAGAGTGGCAGAACTGTGGCATGAGAAAAAGAATGGAAGAAAATAGTCGTGGTAGACAAGTCCGACTTACATTTTTCCGCATCTCGGACGCGCTCATCTCATGTCCTTTTCCACATTCACCCTTCAACTTTCCTTCGAGCGTAACATCCCTTTCCAGAGTATTTCGATCTTCTCGTCTTTCAGAATAAAAGTCTGCTTTTAGTGCTCGAAAACTTTCCACGATCGTGATACATCTCTTTAAATTAATATCATAGATACGTATTACAAATGGATTAATTTAAAAATTACATTTTGCAAAAAGAAATATTTTAAAAATGATAAAATACAGCTGTAAACGTATAGCATCATGTCGGGGATGAAAGAATTCGAACCGGTTCAAAATATTCCCTTCGATTATGAAGTTAGTGCCCATTATTGCAGATCTATAGAAGAACTCAAAATCTTGTTATAAAGAATCCCTGTTTGAATGAATGTATACGTTATATGTATAATATAAAGAATTCTTAGACGCCAAAGTTGGTTTACCTGTTCCTTTGAAATTGTCACGAATGTGCTTTGAAACGTTGAAGCTCGGCTGAGCTTTCTGATGAAGCCACAGGGAAACTCTCAGAATATTTTTCTACGTACACACGACACGGAGACGATGTATAAAAATCTGGAAGACTTTAATTTAAACGAAGCTCGTGAGGAATTTCTTTCCTATGCCAGCTATTGAACAAGATACGACCCTCGCTTTTCCAACTATCGAGAAGTACGTACGTCGCTCGTAAAAGCAAGTGGGTTCGCTGAAGGGATGGAAGCGACGTTCAGAGGGTGGCTCTCTCTCTCTCTTTTTTTCCTCTTCCTTTTTTTCCTCTCTCTCTCTTTTTCTCTCCTTTTTTTCCTTGAGAAGCACCGCGATGCTTTTTATCCTGGTAGCGCTCTTCGCGTTTACCCCACATCGTTTTGAGCATCAGCGGTTGAAAGAAGGGAGTAAAACATTGCGCGAGATACTGAAGCGTATATCGTGGCAGTAAAGTTCAGGATTTTCTGGTCAAGGACGATCTGTTTTGTCGACGTTTGCAAAGTGCCGAAGACATCAAAGACTCATATAAAGTGAGACACAATTTGCAAAATATAAAAGACGCTACGCCCACGGATCTCGAGGGAAAAACTACCCTCGAGGACTCGATCTCTTCTGCATTCAATTTAACGACCTCTCTACTCTTCGATAGGTCAGGAATCAACGCATATTCTTTATAGGGTCAATCCAATAAAGTGTGATACTCCTTTCCATAAAAAGAAAAGAAGATAATGTCGATTCTACTGGTTTTAAAATTAAAATTAGTTTTTTAAAATTGAAATATTTCTATTTTTAACTAATTTATTTGTCTGAAAGATATTTTCTGAGATACTGTTACTTTATTTCGAAAACTATCGCAGCCCTACATTTTTCCTATATCTGAGTAAGAATCTCATTCAGTATATTTTTAGAGGGATTTCTTTATTAATATTGTCCTATTTTTACATTCTACCATATTCCCCTCGCTTCTAAAAAAACAAACGCTGTTACAATAAGCGTTCGAAGGACTAAAGAAAAAGTTGGGGAACTGTTTCCCCCCGAGTGATATTCGCTCCTATCGCAAAGGCCCGACGCCTTCGCACCATATTATTAATTGCGCTTATCTTAAGCGATGGAAATGACCCCTTTGTTCACGAGTAGAATTTCGGGCGACTCGCGAGAGGGAATGAAGGAAAAACAAGGGACGAAAGTTCAGAACGATCTTGAAAGTCCCTTTGTCCCGTCACAATAGAACTAGCTTAATGGGCATATCCTGTCAACGAAACTGGGAATCGATTTTTTTCTGGGTGAAATGTCCTTTCGTATTAGCAAGCTCGCAGAATGCCTTTAGAATGCCTTGCCAGGTTTTGCTTTTCGTGCTCTATTAATGTTTCGCATGCATGCAACAAGTATTTGAAATATAGGCAATACATTGCCACACGATCGTTACACTCTTTATCGCGTGTCCACAGAAATGTCAGACAACATTTTTTATCCAGGAAATAATAAAATATTTTTGATATATTTGGTTCTTAAATATTACATGTCAGGCAAAATGCAAAATTGGCCCTGGATAAGTCTGAAAAAAGTCAGTCATTCAATTCAATTTTGATTTGAAAATAAAATATTTAAATAATTTGACTTTTTAATATTTTTGCAGATGGTGACAAGGACAAAGAAGATATTCGTTGGCGGCTTATCAGCGCCAACGACGCTGGAGGACGTCAAAAACTACTTTGAACAGTTTGGCCCGGTAAGAATCTCTATTTTTCTATTTCTGTAAAGCTTTTAATCCTCTGAAAGAAGTTTGAACAGTAAATTTGCAATGGAAATTTTATTGATTAATTCAGAGGATCGTCGAAACGTAACATTGGTAATTTGGTGAAACATGCACAGTAATAAAATCGAATTTATGTAAATTGCAGCACAGTAAGAGCAAATAACGATTAAATGAATTTTTAATTATGTAGCCTGGATAATCAATAACAATGTGCAAAACCATTGATAATATTGATAATTATTAAGTAATAATCAAACTTCTCGAAATTAGTCTCATTTTATCATTAACTGTAACAATTTATAAAAAGTTTTCACCCCAAAAAAAATTAAAATTCCCTTATCGTGACAATTGGCAATTTGTCCATCTTGGTTCAGAAATAACACATTAAATCACAATCTCAATTTAATTAAGGTCTTTTAATTTATCTCTCTTGAACGGAGCACGTTTCGTGTTTGTTAATTATGTAAATAAATCATTGACAGTGGGTGGTGACCATTATGTCACTATAATTTTACATTCATTTATAGTAATTCCACTATTTTTTTCTGATATATCAAAACGATTTTTTCTAGAGCGCAAAGCCAATCAAATATTTTCGAATGGAAATGAAATATATAGGACTCAGGTTTATGAGGAGAAATTCAATCGGGAATTACGATTGCCATTTATATCGATAGTTTGGCGCATTTCAATAAAGGTACTTGATCATCACATAAGCCACATCATAAATTTTCCATAAAGATCTATAGGTACCATCTCAATTTCGGTATCAGTTTGGCCGCCAAACCTCATAAACAGTTATTCTCGGTAATTCACGTTGCGATTCTAAGTTCTGCACATTTCTCTCACTCTGACTGCTTCCACCGTCGAATATCTCCGAATCGATAGAAAGGCTCTAGAGACCTATAGCAGAACTCAAGTAGTAAGTGATTGTGAATTTTCCAACAAGAGAAATTATTCACAAGTTCTGAATTGATAAAATTCCTGATTTAGTAGACGAGATTGAATTTTTTCACTATATATTATAAATGAATAACAATCTACTAGAGATTTTCTACTAGAGATTCTCTTCTAGAGATTTTCAGCTCTAGGATAGAAAATACGTGGATGTATCTAGAAGATGTTGGAGAGACGATTGTAGAGCCATCAAGCTAGCCCTCAGATATTGTGTTTAAATTGTTGATCCTGAAATCCGCCCTCATGACCGTGAGGCGGAAAGGAAGCGGAAAGTCCGAGTTAGGGTGGTTCCCAATACAAATAAATATAACGCATTACCAGCAATACCATTAGCTTTATCAGCGCCGTGGTTTCTCTAGTTTGTTGGGATTCCAGGCTTGTGAATCCGAGGGTAGCAAGATACGTATCATAAGGGGCATAAGGGGGTTAAGGGAAAGGTCTTGGCCCGAGGAGTCCAGAAAACGATATAAGGTTACGACTCAGCTTAGACCTTTATGTATTTGTGTATGTGTTTGTATATATGTTTGTATATGTGTTTCTATATGTGTGCGTTTATGTTTGACTGAGATTGTCTTCATGTAAAGCGTAATCCAGCACGAATCAGAGGGCGAACATGTGTGTATGTGTTCAAGAGTGAATTCTACCAAAGGTATTCGAGTTTATCTCCCTATGTAGGTCAGAAAGAGGCAAGGCCAGACCCTAGAAAGACTCTGCACTCGGACCACAAACTTTCAGTAATGTGAGACGCACGAGTGACTTTCGACGCAGAAATCAGCTATAGATAAGAGAAAAAGTAACTTGACTCGATATTCCGGGTCAATGACTGACTGACTCATTGACTATCTTTAAGACTCCAGATGGACTGGCGTTACTTCTCCTAACGGCATCAGACAGTTTCATCTTGGATCGATACACCAAGCACTGCGGCACTTAAACTCTACTGAGAAAAGTAGCTTTAATATCGTACGTTAGGAAAAACCTGTAAGCCGTCTGCGTAATGGTTTGCCACAGGGCACCAGAGCTTAAGTGTAAGAAAGATCTATAAAGATATAGAGCTTGCGGAGCTATAGACACTTTTCTCTTTTTTTTTCTTTCTCTCGCGAGAAATTGTCAATGTTGTGTGTCTTCATTTCCTTAACGTTCTGACCTCAAAATATATCTTCTCAATTTTATCAAAAATAAAACTATTTTTCTTTAAAATAAATTGTCAACAAAGAGAAGAAAGCAGGAAAATCTTGATAAATCGGCCTGGGAAATAATGTACATTCACGTTATGTTGAGGACGAAAGAGTCGGAACCGGTTCGGATTATATCGATCCAAACCTTGCAGAAAAAAAAACCATCTAATTTCAAAAAATTTTCAAATTAGATGAAAAGGACAAGCTGTTTTAATGAAACAACCGATAAAATGAATCGTGCTACTAAATTGATCTAGATTTAAGTGAACTGTTGTGAAAACTGAATTGAGCATGTGGTAGAGGAGGGTTTATTCCCCGACCCTCATAGTCAACCCTCTGTATTCGAGGGCAAAGGAGTGGATGGGATTAAGACAACTGGAATGCTGTATCTCTCAAGAAGAGAAGGAAGATGCATGGTGAGACCGAAACGCGCAGAAATTAATAAATTGCTCAAACTGAAGTCGACTCCCTAACTGCTGGAATAAAGGACGCTCATAAATTTCATTCCTCGCGGCGAGGCGCCCATTCTCTTTTCTCTTTCGAGTACGGAAGCTCCTATCTAACACACTAAAGGACTCGAGTAATCTATTTAAAACGACCTTGCTTGATTCAACTATTTTTTTTTTTTTGCAAAACTATATTTTCTGAAAATGTATTCTCTCGAAATACATTCTCTGAAAATTGTATTCTCCTGGTGACAGAAACTCGGAAAATATGTAAATTACTGTAACGAACTGAAAATAAATCTCCAGAGGCAAAAAATCTCCTCTTTCTTTTAAACGAACATTTTTTAAGTAAATGAGAACCACTACTTTTTAAATTTCATATTGTTTCTCCGTTTTATTCATTATTCGCTTCTGCAAATAAAAGGTAAACTTTTCGCAACGAAATAAATATTGGGAAAATAGTGATTGTAGTCAGACAAATTTTCTGTTCTGTGATAGGGTTTTTTTTTTGCTAAAACTTTACTAGAATTAATTTTTGCCAATTGAACTGGACAATATTTGGTCCCATCCCATCCTCTATTTATAAAGGTTTAGAGGGTGTAAACAGATATTTTTACTAGATATGATCTGTTGCCAAAGAAAGGGAATTTGAAAATGTAAAAAATAAAGAAAAAATTAAAACGACCCCATACTCGGCAGTATGAACGTCATAGTGGTTGGGTGGGTCGGTGTTGATGGTCTTCGTGAGGTGTTGGTCGAGCAGTGGAGTAGGAGGGTGAGAGAATGAATAGCAACGTGAAACAAAAGCGCCAGTTTACAAATGGCGTGTATTCACAACGGCATTGTTTTAAATGGCTGCCAACGTTCGGAATTTATTTCATTTTGCGACATGACAAGTGCCGTTAAATTTATCTATTCACCCGAAACACGCACCCGTTATGATTATAGAAAAAGCAAAAATTGTCTGTCGCATAATGCTAACATGACTTCCTGCCTTTCATCAATGTTTTATGTAAAATATTGAATGTTCCACAGAATACCATTTTGCATTATTATGTGAGTAGTCTCTACTTGTTCAGTGAATAAAAAAAGGATGGATTCAGATTTATCTTGAAAATGAGGAAGCTTTCATATCGTTTGAAGATCGCCTGATGGTTTTGAAGAAGCGGGCCAATTCGAGGCCACGTTAATTCTTAATTTCTTAATCTCCAGCCGACCGTTAAGTACTGGACCAAAAAGGCCTTTCGGTTCATTTCTATCCAACCATTCTCGCTACTCTTGGATAAAGATGAAAGTTGAAAGGCAGTGCAATTAAGCCTTTCCTCTCGTCGGACGTCCGCATTCATTTTTCAAGATCCGACGTTGGACATCCTCAGTTTGAATCACGCTCCCTTCAGCAAGTGTATGGAGTGAAAATTAAAATGGAAAACCTTGCGGTTAGCTTTCTGCTTGAATTCTTCGAGGATAGTTAATTAAATAGTTAATTGTCGTTCAGTTGGTTTCTTATTGGAATTTAAAAAATTACGCATTTTAAAAATCCTTCAAATTTGAAAGCATGAACTCAAAAGTCATTTCAGTTTGGAAGCATTTCAACTTGAAAGCAATTTAAGTTGAAAAGCAGTAAAATTGGAAATAGCCATTTTTTGACAGCTTCGAGATTCAAATAAACCTCTCCCCAGTCAGCTAAATTAACCGTTAGACTTTTCCACTTTTATAGTTTTATACTTGCAATCCTCATGGAAAGTTTTCAGTGTTCTGCTCACTCCCTTTCCTGTCTAATGCATCGACGTCGTATGTCATCTTGCGTCCTTCACACACCCGTTTTGTTCGACACTTTCAGTCTATCTTCGTCAAACTTTTTCTCATCCATTTTGCCTCTCGCTTTTTTCAATGTTCAGTATAGTACGCAGTCCTGTTGGTGATTAGTGCGCTCATTACGGCATCGCTAATGATGCTTGCATCACCAAACAAAAGCTGTGAGAAGTAAGCGAGCGTATTACTATCGCTTGAGAGGAAATACCTCTGTGGGGACATTATACACATTCACTCTCAACGAGTTTGACCTTATACGAGTCGAAAATCACAGACAATTGATGCTACAGATGATACTCGTGCAGACCCATTTGATAAGATGATAACATTCACAATGGTGATAACTTCAGCCACTAAATTCCAGTTTTTAAATATAGAAAGCAATTTTGAAGAAGCCAGCGTTGAATGATGAAAAATATTGTAAGTGAAGCTTGAGTGTTTATAATTTGAGTAAAATTTGGAGATTAATGTAAGGATGATGATCGAGTTTGTTATACCACGGCTGTGCGCTCTCGAAAATTCCAGCCTCCTCGAGTGTGCGGAAATGGCTAAGGTCGTGGGGAAGAACCTGCATTTAACAGCGTTAAACATTAACTGCCGCTCCGCAGTTTTCCCCATAACTCCGGGAACTTTGATTGCAGCTAACGGCCCTCGGGGATACTGCCTTTAAAAGGAGAATACGAGGGAGCTGCTGAAGTTGAGAGTGTGGGTGAGTAAGGGAAGTGGGAATCGAAGTACCTGAAGGAGGCACCTTATAACTTCTTATAATTACTCGGGTCTCGAGGGTTTAAATGCTCTTTAATTTCATTCGGCAATTAACCCCGTGCTTGATCGGCGCCCACAACAGCTCACCTTTCGCCTTCGCCAAAGTCTGGGCCAAAACCTGTGACTTTGCTCCGTAGTTCGCCAATTTGCGATGGAATTTCCTTAATTGTAATTGACAACGTATTTCATAAACACATTTTTATCTTCTCTCAACTTTTTAACTTTTTTCTGCTGCTTTTTTATTTCATTTTTTTACATTCCTATTTTAAATAAAGACTGTGGCTTATTGTGAAAGAATAAAATTAGGATAGAAAAGTAATAAGGGTGGATATCGAGGGACAGCTGGTGATTTATTAATGCAGATATCATCATGAAATTGAGAACCGCTGAGAATCTCGTGCAAGAAATGATAGGATGGAATATTGAGAGTAGAGGAACCGGGCTCAATAAGACTGTTCTGCATAGCAGAAACGAACGGGGCACTCCAACGGGTTAGATTCGCTTGGAGTGAAATTTGTTTATGCAAATAATTCGCTGCAGCAATAAGTGGCTCTGCGTCCTTTCGCGATCTGCAGAATCCTAGAGCCTCTCTCCATCCTCTGACATCTCATAACCATTTCCTCTTTCGCCTTACTCCTTATATCCCTTTTAACGTCACTCCTTGGGAGGGATCACCTCTAACCGGGCTGGTGATTCCGTCAGCACATTAGTCTCTTTCCCAAGTGGTGGATATAAACTACACTCGAATTTAAAATGATATATAATAAAATATAATATGACTTTTTATTATTTGAGGGTACTGTTGTCTCACAGAAAAAAAAGTTTTGAACCAAGCCCGAATTGTAATATAAACTAGGCTTAATTCAAGATTTTTCTTTCCGTGCTGGTTCAAATCTTTTATCCCTAACATGATCTTAATAATTATTCTTCTCTAAAACTAAACTTAAGCCCAAAAACTGACTTAAATTCTAATATAAACTAGACTTTCGGGCTTGATTCAAGACTTTTTTTCTGTGCTAGTTCGAATCTTTTATCCCCGACATAATGTTAATTCATAATAAGTATTCTTCTCTAAAACTAAATGTAAGCCCAAAAATTGACTTAAATTGTAAATTAAACAAGACTTTCGGGCTTGATTCAAGACATTTTTTTTCTGTGCAGGTTCGAATCTTTTACCCCCGATATGATGTTAATACATAATAATTACTTTTCTCTAAAACTAAATTTAATCCCAAAAACTGGTTTAAATTGTAACATAAACTAGACTTTCGGGCTTGATTCAAGACTTTTTTTTCTGTGCTGGTTCGAATCTTTTATCCCCGATATGATGCTAATGCATAATAAGTATTCTTCTCTAAAACTAAATGTAAGCCCAAAAACTGACTTAAATTGTAAATTAAACTAGACTTTCGGGCTTGATTCAAGACTTTTTTTTCTGTGCTAGTTCGAATCTTTTACCCCCGATATGATGTTAATGCATAATAATTACTTTTCTCTAAAACTAAATTTAATCCCAAAAACTGGTTTAAATTGTAACATAAACTAGACTTTCGGGTTTGATTCAAGATTTTTCTTTCCGTGCTGGTTTGAATCTTTTACCCCCGACATGATGCTAATGCATAATAAGTATTCTTCTCTAAAACTAAATTTAAACCCAAAAACTGACTTAAATTGTAACATAAACTAGACTTTCGGGCTTGATTCAAGACTATTTTTTCTGTGCTGGTTCCAATCTTTTATCCCCGACATGATGTTAATGCACAATATTCTTCTCTTATATACTAAACGGAATAGGAAAGGTAAATAAAATAGGTAAATAGGAATAATGAAGGAATCGAGTTTTTCTAATCTCAAAGTTGCCAATGAATTAATGTAGACAATAAATTATTAAAAATATATTATCATAATTTAAAAAAGTGAAATTGAGGCATCAAAGTTGGTATCTTTTTGACGTATAAGTAATGGAGACGCGTGAGAGGATCGTAGCGTTTGTGTTCATGTATGTGTTGGATTTATCGTGTGTACGGTGGAAACGATTTAAAATCCGATGCCAAGTTCGAAGGGGCTGGTTCACACCCTTTGCTGGTGGCAGCCTCCGGTGCAGCAATGCCAGAGGGAATATTTCACAGTAGGAAACGTCGCCTAGATTACGAGTTTATCTAAATGGCGCTAGAAACGCGAGAGTTGCGCTAGAGTCGCGCCCAGATTATAGGGTGGGAGCAAGGAGTGCGGGGGAAGGAATAGGGATGTTTATGGTTTCATGACAGGGAAAATTGTGTCCCCAGGGTAAAGCTAACGCGGCATCGTGCGTTCAAACTGAAATAGGAGAAAATTATCTTTCCATGCTCTAAAGTGCTTTCCAAATTCCTTTAAGGACTTTTTTACATTCACTTGGATGAATATCGAATGATTAAATTCAAATTATACGTAAATTCAAAGTATAAGGAATATTTTTATATTTCAGAAGAAATGTACAACTGTTGACTAATTTATTATGTTTTTTTTTATTTTTCAGGTAAGCAATCATTATTTCACACCTAGATGAGTAAGTAGTACAACCAAAATTAAAACTTCTAAATAATTTACCACCAATTTGTCTAAAACTGAATATCGATTCATTTTGATGGCAGCTCGTCAAAATAAATGAATGCGCACAAATTAAAAAACAAATTGAGAGTTCGTGAATTTTTTAAGTGGACCCCAATCGAGTTTTAAATTGAAATTCGAAAAAGTAATTTCCGAACTTGACAGAGACTTTAGGAAGATACAGTAAGGTTCCTAATTGTGTTTGTAGAATGTAGATCGAGAGTCATTTTTGGACGTTTACCCTTGATTTGTTAAGTCCTCGATCAGCAGTAACCCTCGCAGGACGAAACTTCCCATCAGGCAGGAAATAACGTTCGAAATATCCTGCTGAGTAAAGCGGAGTCGTAGCTACCGCAGATGAGGTTAAAATCCAATAGTCTGGCCCCCGCGGTTCGAGTAGGTGAGGGGCAAAAGGGGTGGGGGGATTGATGGTTCGCGCGCCTTTCGAATTACGAGCGGATGACGAAATTTTGATTTTCTTGGGGCGCCCGAGGCCCCCTCCCCCACCCTCTCCATGTTTTTTTTATTTGATTTTAAAAGCATGCTTGGCAATTCCCGTCGGCGTCATTCCACCAAGTGTACTGTAATCTCCTCGGCATTTCCTTACAGAATCTCTTTCCGCGGAAAATTTCGCGATTCAATGGAAGTCTTTCATTCTTCTTTTATTTTCTTTATTTTTTCTTTCTTTTTTTTTCATTTCTTTTCTTTATTTTTTCTTTCTTTTATTTTTTATTTCTTTTTTTTCATTTCTTTATTTTTTCTCTGCTTCTTAGTTGTGCCAACTGTTCTCCGCTCGCAGTTTCCTTGCATGGAATGAAAATAGCACTTAGTATTTACCGCTCTAATTCTCACGGATTACGATTCAAGGATTCGAGTCTTACAACCCCTATAGTGACGTAGACTGCTTGATTCTCCACAGTGTGTATGACTTCTTTTCCCCTGCATTTATGTCTGCATAAAAGGAGAAAAGTCCAGACATTTTGATTTGCGTATAGAATGTAGAAAAAAAATTCAGAAAATTAAAACTTCATGGTGCTGAAAAATTTCATTAGGAATTGCATATACTGTGCCTAAAATTGGAGAGAGATCGATTAATATCCTGAGGTTGCACAGAACAAAAATAATTTTTTTTTGGTGTTTGCCAGCTTCGCACCGGTTCGAACTCTTTCGTTTTCGACATGACGTTAGTTAAGATTATTTTTCAATCCTGGAATTACATTTCCAGTCCAATTTTCTGAGCTCTGACACATATTTCAAAGATTATCTTTTTATGTTTCCTGTTTTTAGAAAAGCCTCTTCTACACACATAAATAAATGCTGCATGTAAATAAATGTAGCATCTCTGACGGTTAAATCCGCAACTCGGTATTCATTTCCAAGGACATCCGGCGAGAGATTACTTACAAAAGAGATTATGTTTCCGGTATAGACGAAACGTTTTTAGTTGTCAAGCATCTAGTGTAACTACAGTGCGTCGTAGAACTACTTAACTTATACGTGACCTTGATAAAAACTTGATCGAGTACGTTAGAGGGTTTCAGACTAGAGTTCTATTTCCGGCGTGCAAAAATGTCATAAGTCCAAGAGCGTTCTATATCTCCTATTCATAACTTATAAGAGTTTCTATTTAAAAAAATTCTTCTCGTGTATAGAACAATATAAACAATATTGGAAATCCATTGCCAAGGAGCATCCATAATTCGCATCCATGATTCGCAGCCAGAATTTTTGGTGATTCCTTCTCTCTATTTATCCGCGCTTCATAGTCCCGTGATTTTTCCGCAGCAGCGCTTTGTCGTGGCACATCCGGCCGCTTTCGGCTCCGGACCGGAAACAAGATGGCCGACGCTGCGAAGCCACTGGCGGGATGATGAAATATTAGCAGAAATTCCCGAACGTGGTAGGAAGCAGGGGGCCTCCGGGAAATTGACGAGAACCTTTCTTTACACCCCATGTGAAGATCCGTTTGAAAAAAATCGTCGAGAATATTTGTAAATACATTTGCTCTGAATTGAAAGTAATATTTTTCATGAAAATATTGACTGGAAAAACTTATACAAGCCCAGAATTCAGTTTGAAATAATTTTCCATTGAAATTTGAAATAGCATTGCAGTTTGGAATAGCATTGCTACGAATTGGAACAATTTCGTGTACATTGAAAGTATAAATTGAAGATTTTGAAGGGTAAGAAGACGATTGATATACCAGCTGGGAATTGTTGATATAGAAGCTTCGCTGTAAAAGTTGCCTCTCGTTCGGAGATCCACAAACGCGTGAATAATGGACACTGCTTGATAAGGGGAGCGCTCGCGTGAGTCTGCTCTATTCGCGAAAGCTCGTACCGAATTATTTATCGGTGGAAAGGTCGAAGCTAAATAAATGTCCGTGTGGCGAACAAAGCCGATTTACACTGCACTTTTTCCATTGTTTTCGATACCCATTCACAGATAAACTCCATGACTATCGTTTATACCACTCTGAATATTTCTTCACTAGGAAAAATATATTTATTCAATATATTTATCTTTTTCCACCACTACTATCAACAGATAAACTGTTTAAAATGCGATTAAATGGAATATCAAACCTCGGAATATCTGTCGATGTTTGTATAATAAATAATTAATCTTCATTCATAACATAAACTCAAAAATTCACATTTATTTGATGATGCTAAATTTGATGATGCTAAATTTCCTAGGGTTTGAGAGTATTTCAATATTGTTGAGCATATGCTGATTTGAATATTGAACTTGCTTAGAGGATGTGGTACAAAGATAAAAAAAAAAGAGATATAGAAGACGAAGATATAAATTGAAGAAAAGGGATATAGAAGGAAAGAAGTTGAAAAATCGGAGAAAGGAGGAAAAGGGAGGAAAAGGGAAGATGATATGTGATGTAGTGAGAGGATAGTCAGAAGAGGGAAGAAATAGAGGTGGAAGAACGAGGAGGCCATGCAAATGGAAAGTTATGCTGCAGAAAAACGAATATTGAATCAGCGGCGAGGTTGCGAGCGACCCTATACTTGTGGTAGCAGCAATAGGGGTTGGTTGATGCTTGCTTTTCATCCCGGGGCCGACGTTCGACGCCAGGAACCGATCCTGCCAACGAATATATATCTATACACTATATATATATGTATATATATATATGTACACTCTACAGTTGTACACGTTTTGCGGCTTCGCCTTAAAACCCACCCCATCACTATCAAATTCTGTCCCAACCCCATTTCTGTGTCATTGCGTCGACTATGCATACCTATAGAATTCTGGCAGCGTTTCTTTTTTCTGATCTCGAGAAGCGATTTACTCAGACCGAAATTGATCTTCCCTCTCGTAGAAAGAAGGCTTGCACGAATAGAAATAAATGTGTACATTTCCATATAAAAGCAGCTTTACCTTTTGCCAAAATATTCAAAGATTTAAACTGGGTGTCGAAAATTTAGATTAGGGTTGCCAGAGGTCAAATCTGTTTTGCAGAATTTTAATAAATGTTTAAGTTGAATTAATTTAACCCACTTTGCACAATTTCTATTAGACAATATTTTTTAATCACACACTAGTAAAGGTTTCTAAGAATTTTAAGGTGTTTTGATGGTTTTCAAATGATTTTCACTAAATTCAAAAGGATTTTAGAATTTCTAAATAATTTTGTAGAATTTTAAGGGACTTCAGAATATTTAGTGGAATTTTAAAGGAATTGAACGGATTTGGAAGGTTTTTTATGAAATTTTAAGAGATTTCAAACAGTTTCTAGGGGTTTAAGGAATTTTCAGATATTTTAAAATGATTTTAAGAGAATTTAAGGGATTTTTATGAATTATAAAAGATTTCGTGAAATATTAAAGGATTGCATGGAATTTTATGAGATTTCTAATAATTTTATCTTCTTTTTAATATACTAAGAAAACCAACACGCGATTAGTTTTTTTTACTTCTTATAACTTCAAGTCATTCAAAATTTAATCACTCTCTTAACCTGAACTTTAACGTATTTCAAGAAGTTTCTGGAAATTTTAAGAGATTTTCTCAAACTTGAAGAGATTTCGAAGGTTTTTCCTGAAATTTTAAGAGATTTAGAAAGGTTTTTGGGATTTTAAGCCTTGTCGTAGAATTTCGAGAAATTTCAAAAGGTTTCTGAGAATTTTAAGGGATTTTAAATGCGGTTATGGAATTTTCAATAATTCTAGGAAAATTATGAAATTTTAATGACTTTTGAAAGACTTTATTGGCATTTTTAAGGATTTTATGAAATTTTTATGAGATTTCTAATAATTTTTTCGGGGTTTCAAAAATGTTTTCTGATCTTTTAAAAGATTTTATGCTCTCTAAATCTGAATTAGTGAAAAGTGAGCCACTAATTTACTTTAATGAACATTTTTACTAATTATTAGTTGTATTTCACTATTTCAATTCGTAGTTTTCAACTTTTCACTAAAGTTTTAGTTAAAAATAACTAACAATTAGTAAAAATTTTCACTAAAGTAAATTAGTAACTCACTTTTCACTAATTCAGATTTAGAGAGTGGAATTTTTAAGAATTTTATGAAAGCTGACGCGATTTTGAATACTTTTAGTGGATTTTAAATGTTATTGTACAATCTTAAAGAATTTGAAGAAGATTCTGGGCATTTTAAGAGGTTTTCATGAATTTGAACAGATTTCAAGAGATTTTTATGACTTTTAAAAGATTTTTCAATTTGTCAGGATATTTTATTGAGGAATTTAAAAAGAATGTTTTGGAGAAAAAAAAATTTACCCTGATCACTAGACACCCTGTTTATTCATAATACACTTCAATAAAATGTCCTATACTTAAACTGAGAAAAACCTCATAAAATTTTGCGATTTCATGTTTACATCCCCCCATAGATTTTGGTGAGTTCGCGGTCTATTAGCGTGAAAAATAACAGCAATTCAAGAAATACGTGCTTTCTGTCTTACTTAAGAAAATTGCCTGTTGTGCGATCTTTTCCCCTCTCGCCACGCATCGTTAGCAAAGTAGGGGTTGTGTAGATTGTAGAATCAGAAGAAAGAGTATCGAGAAGAGCCAATTTGTGAGAAAAACGACTAGGATATTCGTTTATATAAGGGACGAATTCTTTCTCTCCTCTGAAGGGTATAAAATGTAAAAGAGAGCGTTGGAAAGACGCAAAACGATTTGCCAGTCTGATGAGTGCGTTATAGGTAAAAAGAGTCGCATCACTTGCGCTCCCAACGACGACAACGACGAATGAGAAAGTTGAGCGACGATTTATTGAAAACTTTTACCGCGCACAGAAATACGAAGCTTTATCTGTTGAGTGCTTAAGTTACCGAAGCTCAAGCTCCAGGGGACGAAGAAGAAGTTATGCTCCGCGTAGGAAATAAGTTTGCACGGACTGCTTCTCACCAAAGCTGTTTATCTGCTTAAATGCTTCTTGAATTCCTTCACCGCATTTTAAGAGGCAACAGCAAATCGTTCCTTCGGGAATGTAATTGAAAAAGATTATGGTCCATTTGCTGATAAAGCTGACGATAAAATGTTTTTCTTTTCTCTTCAAAAGAAGATCTTTTTTAGCCTTAAAAAACGCTACAGAGATACTTTCTTTTAGCATCTTACTTAATGAAGTTGGAACCCTTTGAAGATAAACGAGCTTTATAAAGACTTTCTTTCTTTACTTCATTCCTTATATTACTTCTCATCTATTTTTCTTTTTATTTGCATTCTCGTTATGTATTCCACGTTTTCAAATTGCTTTCTATAAACGGATAAATTCACCTTCATTCCTCTGATTATGTAATTAGATTAATTCATTCACAAGTTTTAATTCGTAGTAAAAAAGCAAAATTTTGAGTGCACTGTCGATTCTATTTTGGAGGTTTAAAAGGCAGAAAAAAAAGGGAGAGAGAAGGGTTTGCAAAGCTAGTAGAGGACAGCTAGTAAGCTCGGTGTGCCGCTAACAACACACACGGTAATTATCTTTGTTCGATGTACAAATTGCAATGGCCCTCTTGGACCCTCCCTCACTCTCAACTGCCAACCACGTCGAATTCGCCGGTTGCATTTTGCTCGGCGTGACCGTAATGCGCTTCCGCTTTACTCTGTCGAGCATTAAAGGGTGCGGGGGTGTTTCCACAAACGGAAATTCGGTCGAAGGATGGGGAGTGCTGGGATCTGCATATTTAGCTAAGGTCGCGCAGTGGCCATTGGAATTGCAAAATCGCAAATTGGACTTGTTCGCGAGGACGCTCTGCGGACTCATCCTCCCTTCGCGCCGTACTCTACGCCGCTTATGCGCTTGTCGGTATTAACTACGCGCGACTCCACGTTTCTCTATGACGATTAATGTAAATTTCGAGTAACTGCGCCGGAAAGAGAGGATGAGAGCCAATCCGCTTGCTTAACCACTCTCGCTTTTCTACTATCTACTTCTAGAATTATTATCTCGGATTTCACAAGTTTTGCTAAAACTTACTACTCATGGCGAACAATTACTTTTCTCGGATTTAGGGTGAGAGAGGCGAGAAGTATAATTCCGAATTTTAGCATAGAACGATTTTAAGATCTAATCCTATCTTTAAAAAGTGCTGGCACGAAAAATCTCGAAAATTTTTTAAATTCCATAAAATATTTTAAAAGTCATAAAAATCTCTTGGAATTTGTTCAAATTCGTGAAAACCTCTTAAAATGCCCAGAATTTTCTTCAACTTCTTTCAGATTGTACAATAACATTTAGAATTTATTAAAAGTATTAAAAGTCGCGCGTCAGCTTCCATAAAATTCTTAAAAATTACATAAAATCTTTTGAAAGATCAGAAAACATTTTTGAAACCCCGAAAAAATTATTAGAAATTTCATAAAAATTTCATAAAATCCTTCAAAATGCCAATAAAGTCTTTCAAAAGTCATTAAACTGTCTTAATTTTCCTAGAACTCTTGAAAATTCCATGATTGCATTTAAAATCCTTTAAAATTCACAGAAACCTTTTGAAATTTCGTAATTCTTCGAAATTCTACGACAAGGCTTAAAATCCCATGAAATCTCAAAAATCTTTCTAAATCTCTTAATATTTGACGAAAAACCTTCGAAATCTCTTCAAGTTTGAGAAAATCTCTTAAAATTCCCAGAAGCTTCTAGAAATTGTTTAAAGTTCAATGATAAAAATTAAAATACCTTTTTATCCTTTAAAATACATTATAATTATTATAAATATCATTAAGTTCCACGAAATCCTTAAAAATTCCATAAAATCTTTTATAAATCAAAAAAATCTGTTAAAATTCCTTAAAATTATTTAAAAATCTCATGAAATTCCGCGAAATATCCGAAAACTCCTTAAAATGCTACGAAATCTTTTTAAAATCCTTAAAAATGCCAATAAAGTCTTTCAAAAGTCATTAAAATCTCGTAATTTTCCTAGAATTCTTGGAAATTTCATGACTGCATTTAAAATCCCTTAAAATTCTCAGAAACCTTTTGAAATTTCGTAATTTCTCGAAATTCTACGACAAGGCTTAAAATCCCAAAAACCTTTCTAGATCTCTTAAAATTTCACGAAAAACATTCGAAATCTCTTCAAGTTCCACGAAATCCTTAAAAATTTCATAAAATCTTTTAAAAATCAGAAAAATCTGTTGAAATTCCTTAAAATTATTTAAAAATCTCATGAAATTCCCAAAAATCATAAAAAATCTCTTGAGTTCTATTAAAATTCCCTAAAGTTCTTAAAAGTCTTTTAAAATTTTATGAATTCCTTTAAAATTCCGCGAAATATCCGGAAATTCTTTAAAATGATGCGAAATCTTTTAAAAATCCAAAAAAATCCTTTTAAAATTCCGCTCTGAAAAGGTAATCATCTTAAAATTTCTTTAAAATCTCGTATACATTGTTGTTCGAAACCTACTCTCTAAATTTAAATCAGCGAAGTTTCACTGGTTCAGATTAAGAAATTAATTAACTTTTGAATGACTTGAAGTTATAAGAACTAAAAAAGATAATCACTTGTTGGTTTGCTAGTAGCATAAAAAAGAAGATAAGCTAAAAAAAACTTCGATTTGTCAATAAAACACAAAAAATTTCTCGCATTTCCTGTGTATTTAGTATGTGGTTCTCTTGTTTACAAAAGGTTGAGAAATGTGTTTTAGAAAGGGATTTTGACAAAGGGTTTCAAAAAGGGGTTAAAACCTGATTTGTAAAAGTAAAATGATGACAATGCTGTGTCCCGAGGATAAATAAATAAATCAAGAACACTTGAGGGTTCGGTATATATTTCAAAACAGTGGAAGATTCGAGCGTGTCGAGTTATCGAATTGGAGCCAAAACGGATTATGTCTCGTCGGAAACGAATTGTTAGATAGAGCAAAAGTAATAGGACGGCATCGAATTCAGTTAAGGGAGGTTATAAATTGCGGGAGCCTGGCCGAAGTCCCTGGGGCAAGGCCGGGTAAAAGTTTTCTGCTGGTGCTCGCGTAACTCGAAACTCGCGTAACCGGAAAACGGGAAAGAACGCCATCGTACATCAACCTTTTCCCTCGAGCTCATTCGCTTTTCCTTGATTAAGATGATGCAAGAGATGTACTAAACGCGAGAGCCTTGCCACAGTTGTTTCCACTGCAAAAGTCATCGATTTATTTAACTGACAGTCTCCATGGAATAATAATAATTATTATAATATCTATAATAATAATATTTGTCTTACGACAATTTTGTCACTACTATCCCCAATTTGACATGTTGTCACTGGGAAATATTATCCTTAGAAGACTTTTTTAGAATCTTTTAAGAGCGATAAATATGACGTCAGCGGCAGAAGTCAACGAGATGGGCTGCTTGAAAAGAAAAAGTATATTCTTCGCCTCCCGTAAGGGTTTGTTCTTGAACAAACTGGATGGCTCATTCGGCAGCTGTGAGAGAAAAGGGTAGATAAAAGAACCTGAGAAAGAAAAAGGAACATGAAAGAGGTACATGATCGAAAAAGGAAAATCAATAACAAGGTAGAAGGTACAAAGAAGAGGATCAAGACATTCCATTTTTTCTTCTTCTCGAGTTTCATAGTCAGTTAAAGAAAAGTCTTTTCTGCTCCATCGATTAGGAAACTGATCACCGGAACTGAAGGAAAAACCTTTTCTCATTACTGAATTTCTCATTACTGAAATCTTTTCATTAAACGAACGTTATGTCTGACCAAATATGGAATTATAGCAGTTTATATAATTTGCGGAGGGGGAGTTAGACAAAAGTGTCCAGAATATGAAATTCTAGTAAATCTCATCTCGAAGCTATAATTATTGTTGAGAGGGGAGATGAAGATAATGAATGAGGCGTATTAAGAGCTCAAAGGGAGAGCTTTATAGTGAAGACGAAAAGTATAGTAAAGACAGAAAGTATAATAAAGACTGAAAATATAGTAAAGACAATTTGACAGGAAGTAAACATACTTTTGATTTATTTTCTGTCGACTAGTGGCACTCACCCTTGGCTAAAATGCATCCAGAGGTAGTCGCCGTGAAATTACCGTTGGAGCTTCTCATGATATCTTTCCAACCCTGAGTGGAAGTCCCGAAAGATCCGGACAGCCATGGTTGGTAGGGGAGACGAAAGGGACGTCTGGGTGTGGGCTGAGAAATCGTCAGTTAGGAGCTTCGAGGATTATCAGAGAAAGTCCTTTTCTCCTACGTGCATTAAAGTCGCCCGCTAATTGGATCGGTTCCCGCTTTTTTCCCCTCATTTTTACTCAAGAGAGTCCTCTAACGTCGCTGATGAGGATCCCCTGCAGAGACAAGGCGGCGAAAAAAATTTAAGATTTTAAGACCGACCGACGATAGGAGGTATTACAAGTCTTGATGAGTCTATCGAGTACATCAAGCAAAAAAGAATAATCTAGACATTTTCAGTAATCCGATATTTTCTAACAAAATATCCGAGTTGGTGGACTAGAACATTACCATTCTGATAACTAGAATATGATAAATACGAAATTTATAGCTTCGACTATAAATCTCAGCAACAATGAAACACGTCGTCACATAAAAACGATTCACATCGAATGAACTGAGTTGAAATAATAGTTTTGTCCTAACCACAATAATAACCATCAAATTGCAATCAAACCTTTACGATTGAATCCCTCTATTGAAACGTCGACAATTCGTAAATTGCTAAACTCGAGGATAGGGACAATCATTTTGCATCGATTTTCGATAATGATAGGGTGATTTGGAAACTCCCGGGTGTAGGTATTACTTTCATGAAAAGTACAATTTTCCCTGTTGGCAAAATACGAACATTAGCAAACTATAAAACAATGTTGATGTTTGAATACTCTATATCAGCTTGTTTTTCTAATCGGATTTATTTCTCTGGGTCTGAATCTCTCCTGGGCCATCTTAACTCATCATCTTCTAGGACTGATGGATACCTCCCACTTCTGGTGTCTGAACGTCGCTAACTCATAACTACGTCACATCCTGGAGGTAATTGAAAACGTTATCTTGCACCCGGATGCCTCCATCCTTTCCTACGTTAGCCCAACCCAGTCTGAAGTTCACCCCTATAGCTAGAGGGTACTTCTACCGTGCCCAGAACGGGGTGGTAATTAACACCCCCAACTCGGGACCGGATAACTCCTGGAAAACTCGGAAAACTCATGATAGCGCTCGGTACTGTCTCTCTCGTTTTCTTCCTCCTCTTTATTTCCTCCATTCTCATTCTCTCATTCACTTTCACCTCCTTCTCTTGTCTCTTGTCTTTTATCTCTGATCCCTCTCGCTCTTTCTCTTTAGATCCTTCTCTTTCTCTTCAGCTCGTAGTTCGTGTCGGTTAGCCGCCGAAGAGTTTCCTAACCGCAAGTTGTATTCGAGAGAAAATGGGCTCAGGACTCAGTTTGTTTGCGAGCTCGTTGCTTCGTTCCTTCAAGTTCCCGTTCGTGTTTGTAAAGAGAGAAGAAATGTGCCAGAGGTTGATAGAGGCTCGGGATGAGGTCGGCTTCTCCGCGAATGGAGTTCATTGTATGCGCCAGATTACTGCTGGTATAACAGCAATCTGGCAGGCAAACTGGCAAACTATCGTAACGCAAAGGGGCTCTGCCTCACAATCTATCGACTTTTCCACAAATCGATAACCTCCTCCAAACTTTGAGGAAACACTCGACTTTCTTCGCAGAAATGAAATATTCAGTTGTAATATTTTGCAAGGGTTGGACGACATCTCATAAAATGGCCTCGGCTGCCAAACGCGATAGATCTAATTTATAAAATGAAATTGGTTAGTTTAAATGCAGACTGGTAATGCGGAGAATTTAAGTTAGTAGGTAATAAAGAAGACGAAGCATAAATGCCCGTATTCAATTTATTATCCAGATCATATCGTACCATTTTAAGAGAGTGGCTATTCTTACCCGCAGTATAAGTTAAATTCGTCTCCCATCCAAATTTTCGATATCACATCACTCACTTAACCTTTTAGCGACCTATAATCACGACGAAGCCATGTTAAATAAGTTTTCACCGTCGAAGGGTGGGTGGAGTTGATCGACTTTGGAGGAAGAGGACTAGGAGATTCGGGGTTGGAGGATAGTACGTAAGGGATCGATTTTCTTCTAGTATACTTCTGTCTTGGACAGTGACAAATAGGAGCCACCTTTCAGCGAACTCTCGAAGCGAAGTGCCCTTCTTCTTAGGTGCTTTCCTGCGACACTCGACGTCGGACAATTAATTAACGACGAATTTGAGTTCTTTTTTTTCGGAACAAAACAAGTCAAAAGGACAGGAGGAAAGAGCTGCTGCTGTCTTTTTATATCTCTGCGTGGCTAAATGGATAATTCCTTGATTCCAAAATAACAAAAAATAAGAATGCAATTATTGAAAGGTAAAAAGAAAGGAGTTGGTTACTTTCCTGTCACCGATCTTGACGTCGGCCGATACAGCAATTTCGGAACTGACGGATCGATGGTGAATCACCAACTCTACCTGTATATTTCCCGTCAGACTGAATTCGATTTCCTAATCAAAAAGCAATATCGTCCAGGTGTCTATAAACTGCTCTCCCTGACGGCTCGTTTGTAACGAAACTAATCCTGCGACAGGAACCTCGTGTTATTGGAAAGCATTCGGATCACGCCGCTGTCTCCGTGAAATGGACCATTGGTCTTAACCCAGAGACCCTGCTGTGGTTATCCCCACAATATTGTAAGCTGACGCGTTGATTTTTCACTTGAAAACCAAAGCTCGAAATATTGAGACACGTGGCTTGCTCTATGATTGAAGATTGAAGATATAGTATCTAGATCAATAGTTTCATCCCTCCACAGAATGTAGAACGTTTAATGTATAAATTTTTCGTTTATTCGCAAATTCTGCTAGATACTACATAGACATCTGACAATGTATGTGTGAAGTAAAGTTAGGAGTTAGCTGGGAGTGTTGACAACTTAATGAGACAATAAAGTCACGTAGTGGTGTTTTACATCACAAGAGGGCGGTATTCAGTGTGTGAAAGGGTCGTAGACAAAGCTTGGAATTAAGGTTCTTGGTAATACAAAGTGTTGGGAGATAACGGTCTGACTTACATTCAGGATGTGACTCAGGACTGCCTAAGAATTAGAAACCTCCTTAAATTCAAGACATACCTACTATACACTCATTATGGAAGCTTCTTCTTACATTTACCATGGGTTATACTTGATGTCACGCTCAACTTCCTATTTCCTAGAGCGTTGCTAGATATTAGCCTATTTTGTAAACACCAATTTAGGAAATACTAATTTAGGGCAATTGAGATTCAATATAATTAATTTTAAAGGCTCTTGGACCCTTGATTCGCGTGTTGAGCTGTGAATACTCTAGTCGAGGACTACATCCACCGTCACCTTCACCTGCACTGTCGCTACATCTCCGAAATGCCATTCTCATTGATTAATCGAACCTAGGCATGTCGGGACTCAGCAACACCCTCCACTTCCTCTCGTGTCCCCGTTAGCCCCCGTGACCCTGCTTACTGTCGCCCATCACAGTTGGCCACCACCTTCGGCTCCTAAGAGGGCTGATTTGCCCTTGTACACGTACGTCGATTCTAGAATATCGAATAACTCGAGGGAGTACCAACGCCAATTTCAATGCAGCTGCATGTTCACTCTAGGGAAAATGGCTTCATCCCTCTCTCCAATATGCAGAAGGGGTTCAAAACAGCTTCAATCCTGTTCACCTAAATTTTCAATTCGGCATACAAGGTGTCCCTAACTTTGTTATTTTACCCTGTGAGCAGAAAGGAAGACATAAAACTCAAAAACTGTGGCAAACACGAAAGAAAGATTTAACCGAATAGCAGATTCATTAAAGAATGAAAAATTACTGACATCATTTTCCATTATAAAGGTGGAAAGATAGGAAAGGAGGTAGGCAATATAATGGTAAAAAAGACAGTGATAATTTTGTTAAAATAATCTGAAAATGGAACAGGATGAGTGACATAAAACGTCGAGAATGACGCCGTTGCAACCCTGGAGCATATTTCTTTTTCGGAGATGTAGAAATAAAATTACCCATGCTGGTAGTAGTGAACAATGTGCAAATACGATACGAGTTAGTATATTTTACAAGAGGAAGGTTGGCTTGGCGTCCAATTGCACCACGCGCGAGAGAAACGGGAAGGAAATAAAATAAAATATACCCACGGGTGGTTCACAAAGCCCTAATGTAGGCACGTTATTCTTGCCTGCCTGGATTTACTGTAAACCACGGTTTATAGGTGATGCTGGAACGCAGCCCACGAATAGTGGCGTACGTTAATCGTACCATGAGAGGACTCGGGGATTGAGGATGAGAGGGTGTGAGAGTTTTCTTCCGGAAATATATTTTACATTTTAAATTTCAGAATAACGAGTTCAGTTCTATTTGCGACCAGTCTGAAAGATTAGAATTAATATAAACCCTATAAAATATAAACCCTAAGGTGAACTTTACTCGCTGATTGTCTCATCAACTACATTTTACACGTGTCAATAATTTAACGAGTATTTAACGAGCAAACGTGTCATTTGTGAGCCAGACGTTTCTCTCGTATTGAATGTGGATTTTGTGTTGATCAGATACCGAGCAGAACTTATTACAGAGGTTGGTTCGGGTATTTGCTGTGGGATGATGGGGGTCGGCGAATATTCTGCAGGATCAGCTTCAAGGAACTCGTGTCACGAGCTGACCAACAATGCAATGCGGCACACAGAGAGCTTTAGGGGAAATGTTGTGTGGCAGGAGGGTTGGAGAGGACAGGGGCTGCAACCACGCGAGTGTCTGGTCCGCATAATGATTGAATTCCATCCTGACGCCTTCAACGAATTTACCAGCAAACCTTCCAACCAACCTTCATCTCTTTTGAATTCCGAAACGATTTTTATGAACCACGTCTTAGAAACACTTTCCAAAATTCCAAGAATTCTAATCTATAGCATTTTTTCGACCTTTTCTTGTCAAATTACTCACACGGTATTTAGACGTAAAATACCTTCTCATGGTACCACCTTCTCATACTGTTGGTATTTTATATTTGGTCACTAGGAGCTAAAGCGTGCGCGGATGTTGATGGATCTTGTCGAAGTTATGATAAGATGTCAAGGTTGTTTTCGAAATAAATTATCTGCGCTTCTCCGCCCCCTGGGGCTCCTTACCGCTTTTGATGGCTCGTGCGAAGTTGGAATAGGAAGCGTGCACGTGCATATCATTCATTAGGATCATAGACATGGTCGTTATGGGGGCGGTAGTGCCGGAGGGACCGGATGCAGGGCGGCACTTGACACGTCACAGTAACGAAGTAGTGACGTGCATGCCACGGCACTTAATTAATTCTGATTAACCCATAATCACGTAGTCGTTCTGCGGCGCTAGAGGCCTCATATCCAATTTGTGTCGTCGGCTATTAATTCCCAGGCGCCCTTCCTAAGTGGTTCGTACATACCAGATATTTTACGATCCTTACCAAGATCCTCGCCTGATCACGCGATCGTCACTAGAACGCAATTGCCCCTTTTCTTTTCACCCATCATAATTAAACTTCTACCCCTAATGAACACGCCTTGGTAAGCTTCGACAAAGAGTCTTCACCTAAATCAAAGTCATTGAATTACTTACTATTTAACTCTGGCTTGGTGAGTTTGACTAATTTTTATCTGAAATAACTTCAGCAATTGAGTTACCTATAATATAGTTACTTATAATTCCTCTTCTTATCTTTATTATTATTAAAAGGAGAGACAATGGATCTTTTAAAAGAACTTTGAAATTCCTGCATTGCGAGACAATCGACTTTACCATCGTAAGCGAAAATGTGAAGTCTCAAAAAGGGTTTGCACATTCTACGGGTTAGTGGATTTGGCGATGGTTAGCCGTTCTTCGGAGTTCGTCCGATCAGCCACGTCAGCACACGTTCAACTCAGCCCGGGACTTGTTCCATCGAGCTTATCTCAAATTTATAAGTGGTTCTACCCTCCTACAAGTAATCGAGGGGTTTCAAGTTTAGGAGGTCGCGCACAACATCATTTGTGCTAATTCCACTTCGAACCGCAGACACTCGTAAGTCTTAAAATCCAAGACTCGAAAATTCTCCCCAGAGAATTTTAAATCCAGAAGAAAAATGTTATGCTGGGGATGAAAGGTTCGAAATCATTTAGAAAAATGATCCAACAATACTTGAAGCCTTTTAATTTCCCTAGTTAGGCTCGTCGACACTTTATTAATAAATTCGAAGCGCGATAACGAGGCGACTTAATATTAATATGGAAGTCTACCCTTACTTCCACGACCCCTCGTTGCGATGAGCCCCAGAGGGGTTGCGTTCGACGAGCACGCTGTAATTTTTCCCCCGTCGTGTTGTAACATTGTTTTGCGCACTGCTTTCTGCAAACGCACGCGATCACGCAATTTCTATGTCCACCGGAAAGGAAATCAGAGCCATGACGAAAGAGGTATTTACTAATGCGTCAACTCTTTTTTTAACCCTTGAGGTGGCTGAGATCGATATCACCCGAACTTTGACTTTCATGCGAGACGTCAGATTATTACTTAGGGAATGATGAACCAGTTTGAATGCCGAGACCCTCGAGTCTAAAACCTCCTCAAGAAGGGAGTTCGTAGTTGGGCACTCAGGACCATCTAATTCCGCGAAGTGAAGCGTAAGCCTGCTATATGCAGGACGAAAGCCGAAACTCGATACTAGTTGAGTAACCGAGGGGGTCGAGAAGTGGCGCAAGAAGGATCGAAGGAAACTGCCTGTCATTTGCGCACTTCAAATGTTCTAGGAAAGATCGATGCTGATGCCTCGGTAAATAAATTTCCCTTACTTAAAACTACTTGGAAGAGATTCTGTTTAATAATAATAATAATAATAATAAGTGTAATCCTTAATATCAATATTATTTTAGTATAAAGATGTACTCGGAGAAATTAGAAGATCCAGTAAGGTCAGAATAGATCAATCAGATCAGAAAGTTTCCATCAGAAAGTTTGCAATGATTAAATTGATTGAGCTAGGAAGTTAAGTAAAATAGAAGGATCATCAAGTTGAAGACTCGAAGTAGATTTTGTAGCCAAGAGTGACAAAGTGGGTTCGGAACGACGAAATAAGTCAGTGCCAGCGCGAGTAAACTGCCTGTAGCTCTGTCATTTGCATACATAGCGATCCTCTGAGGTTATTCTAATTTTCCCAAGAATTGCCAGCCCCACTTCCTACAACGACTCAAACTCAAACTCATTTCTCGCAAACCGCGAGAAATATCCCTGAGCCCTAATTTCCCTTCCAAGCTCCAAAACTTTTTACCGGATTACGCGAGGAAGCTAATACAAACATTCACAATGCATGACGGTGCTGCACATATTTTGGTAGCTTCCGAAACCGACCTTCTTTTCCGCCTCGGTTTAAGGAAATCGAATTTCCTCAAGCCGGATATTACCGTCTTGCAGTTTGCCTGTCATAAAAGTTTATGGATTTTGCTAGTAACATTTATGATATTCTATTCAATTACTCTGCATTGTGCCGATTAAACATAATTCCTAAAAGCTTCTCAAGTCTGGTAGGTTCTCAAGTAATTGTTAGGCATTAAAAATGACTTTGTCCCTCAACTGATTTGTTAACAACTAATTTGCAGCAGGTGAAAACTGTTTTTTGGTGTACATAATGCAAGAATTTATGCACTCCTCAACTATTTCTCACTTAATCTAGTCAAAGCAAATTCCCGGTAGTGCTCATTGTGCTAGGACTGTTATCCTCGTGGGGCTTGTAATCACCTCTGGCAAGTATGCGCTTCGTAGCGTCGTCTTCTCTTTCTTCCACCATCCCTTTCAATCCCCTTTATCCCTCTCTCTCTCAATCTCTTACTCTCTACGTTCATGGTCTCAAGTAACAATGGAGCAAACCTCCAAGACTCAGCTTACATGCATTGAAACTGTCTTTATCAATGCAAGTTCTCTTCTAAGAAAGGATTGTTATGATGTACTTCTTGTAATCCTTCAAGATTTGTTGATGTAATTGCGGATTAAGGCTGGTACACTAACGTCATGTTTGGGACGAAAGGTTCAAGCCGGTTCGATTTGATCGACAGACCTTATAGGGAATGTAATTTGGTTCTAATTAAGAATGAAGTTGGTAATTTATTTGCAACTGTAGACCTACTTAAGGTTACAACAAAAAGAAGGGTCCCTTAAAAGAGGTGAGCGTGTCTGAAACGCAAAAGAAAGTAAGACTGTTAAAACCCACTTGTTTCCCTGTACCGCAGCCTCTTCAGTTTGTAAGAGAGGCTCTCTGTGGCTTGTGACGCGGTACTACAATTACTAGCGCAAGTTTCTAGCCTCAGTGGATGACCCTCTTCGGCTGACCTGGCGACATTGTCAGGGGCTGCATGTGAAGATGGCGACAGCAACAACAGCAACAAATACACGCACTCCAACGCCTTGTTAGTGAGCTCGCAATATCCAGGCATTTCCAGGGACGTCTTATTTAATTAGGTGGCTTTCAACGACATTGTTAGTCACTGACGGAGGTGACTCGTTCCCCTCGTTATTCGAACAGGACCGAGTTGGGCGGCTTGTACGTGCTCAAGTTGGCTCCCAGCCAATGAGCTTCGCAGAATTACAGTTCTATCAAAGCCTGCGTCCATTCAATACGGTCAGCCAACGCTTTTGTCCATCGATGCATTTGTATTCTACCTGCATTTCTAGCTTCCAGTCTTCGAACTCGAGTATTTCTCCAACGAAAACCATAGAAGAATTTCTAGAGCTACAGTGGATCTCGAAAATATGTCTTTCATCCCAATGAGGTCCTCTATGGATACTGAAACCTGCTCTTTACTTTTTACTATATATCTTCTAGTAGATTCAATGCTTTCAAAATGTTTGGTCTCGAAATTCAATTTCCGACAAGATTCAATTATTTGCTTCTTGCTTTATAATTGAACAAATACGATAAATCAATGCTCTCGTTCTATTCTTTTTCATTAGGAATTCGAAAAGTTGTGAGAGTAATGTGAGCTTTGCAAAAGGTATATCTTGGAATTTTAATTAATTAATAGACCGACACGCGCGCGATTATTTTCGTTTTCTTTTTCCAACTTCAAGTCATTCCAAAGACAATCAAATTTGAAATTATAATGTATGCGAGATTTTTGAGACATTTTTAGAGAGAAACCACTTTTTTAGAAAGGAATTTTATAAAGTTTTTAGAAATTTGACGATTATTAAGTAATTCTTACGAAATTCAAAAGAGTTTTATAGGATTTTAAAAAGATTTTGTAGAACTTTAAGGGATTTTAAGGTATTTCGTGAAATTTTAAAGGAATTTATACAATTTTAAGAGACTTTTACAAATTCTTTGTGATTTTAAAAGGGATTCTGAATTTTTTGTAATTTGGAGAACTTTTAAGAGGTTCCTAAGAATTTAAAAAGACTTCAGAAAATTTTAGCGATTTCTAAGATTTTCGTGAAATTTTAAGGAATTTCAAATGATTTGTAAGAATTTTATGGGTTTTTAAGGAATATTAAATGTTATTCTAGAATTTCAAGGAAATTTAAGATAATTTTAAAGATTTATATAAATTGCGAGGGAATTTTATGGAATTTTATAAAATTTCTAACATATTTAAGCAATTTCAAGAGGTTTTTCTGATGTTTAAAAGAGTTTGCGAGAATTGTTAAGGATCTCATGGAATTTGATCAGATTTCTGATAGTTTTAACGAATTTTAAAGATATAAAAGTTTTTTAAATGTTAAGAAATTTCTAAAGGTTTTTACGATTTTTAAAAGATTTAGTGGAACTTAAAAGGATTTCAAAGGGTATACATTTTTGAGGGCTTTCAAGAAATTAATCGATTTTTGAAAGATATTATAGAATTTTTATGGATTTGATGGTTTTTTATGAGAATTCTAATAATTTAAAAAGTTTTCAAGAGATTTTGCTAATTTTAAAAAAATTTTGTAGAATTGTGAAGGATTTCATGAAATTTGACAAGATTTCTAATGATTTTACCGGGATTTTACATGTTAAGGAATTTCAAAAAGTTTCTAGGAATTTTTAGAGATTTTCATGAATTTTGACGTTATAGATTTAAAAAAATTTTTGATTTTGAAAATATTCTTGGAATTATAAGGAATTTCATGGAATTTTATGAGAAATCTAATTTTAAGGGATATAAAAGGGAACTTAATTGTTATCATAGAATTCGGAAGAATTGCAAGAAGTTTCTGGAAATTTTAAGAATTTTTCGGGATTCCGGAATTTTAAATCTTATCGTAGAATTTCGAAATTTCGAAAAGTTTGTGATAATCTTAAAGGATTTTAAATTTTATCATGTAATTTCCAGAAATTTTAAGAGAATTCAAGAAATTATAATGATTTCTAAAAGACATTGTAACTTTAAAGATTTTATTAAATTCTATGAGATTTATTATAATAATTTTAGAGGAGTTCAAGAGATTTTTATTGAGGGATTTCAGACGATTTTAATGATTTTTTAAAAAGATTTTGTAGAATATATAACGGTTTCGAAGGTTTTTGTAAAATTTTTAGAGTATTCAAAAGATTTTTCTAGATTTTAAATTATTAAATTCTTTTTAAGTATTTCATGGAATTTCATGAATCTAATGATTTAAAAAAATTTTAAATGTTAAGGAACTTCAAAAGGTTTCTATGATTTTGAAAGCGTTTGTGAATTTTTAATGATTTTCAAGAGGTTTCTAGGAATTTTAAGATTTTTTAACGAATTTTATGGAATTTCGAAGGTTTGCGTGAAATTTTAAGAGTCGAGGGCAAACCAACACGCGTGCAATTATTTTCTTTTTTTTTTTCCTACAACTTCAAATCATTCAAAAGCCAATCAGGTTTACAACAATATATGCGAGATTTTCGAGATATTTCCTGATATCACTTTTTTAAGATATAATTAATTACAATTGATTAATTCTCAGTGTGACCACGAGCTAGAAAAACCTGGTACGGATTTTTTATAACATCATCTTTTATGTTTAATTTTTAAAATCACAGGGACAAGATTATATATCATTGAATATTTAGAAAATATATGTTCTGTAGTAAAAATTGAATTATGTGCTGCTTTAAAGAGATCGTGGATTTAAGTATTCAATTCATTATTTAAATCAATCAATACTAATTGCCCGAAATGCTTTTGCGTGTATTATTTAATAAAGCGACAATAAAATTTCAGCGAAAAAATTGAGGTCACAGTGTTTTGAATATGGCAATATTATTGGCTCTTGCGCGAATCATAATTGGTCTTCTGAAAAAAGCCATTCAATAAATCGTTTTAAAAATCACACTAAAAGTCCGCGCGCAATTCGTTCGCCCGCAGCGATCCATTGTTCACACGGCAGCCAGCCAGCAATTATTATTATATGTACAGAGTTTGCACTCGATTTTAAACTGTAAAATTCGTGCCAGAGCAATACAATAATTATCTAGATTTCATCATTTTTATATTTATCGTTGCGCTTACATTAATATTTACCTGCGGCAACGATCACGAGCAGTGACAAGATTATGCTTTTTTTTTTTCGATTGTCAATACTCTTGAAAAAGCCCTCGCTAGAGATGAAAGGTGTGGTATTAATATGCGCTGTTATTTTAGGGTGGATTGTGATTTGAGCGCTGGAGCGCAAAAATCATTAATATATTTTTCATCGCTGCAAAAGATCCGGAGCGGAAGTTGGGGAGCGGTTCAAAACCAGGCTGACGCGTCAAAGCCAGCTATACGCGTCTCTACTCTTTTGGAATTTTGTAATTAATATTTTACTGCATTGAACAAAACCTCGCGTTCCATCGACATTGCACGCTCGCATAACAAGCAACTATTTGAGAATTTTTCTATTCATTTTGTTTTTTTTTCAGATAAATATTAACAAAATATATTAAGGTTGTAAAAACAAGGAGAGAGTATTTTCAATTTATCAGTTTTTATTAATGAATTGGAGCCAATATCCGTTGTCTATTTTTTTTACTACAGCTTGTAAAATGGCTCTAAAAACGTCGAAAAATGTAGACTTTTCGTACGTTTTTGATTAACGGATAGTGTACATGTACCTATCCCGGTTTTTCAGACCTTCAGATCAATGAAAGCAATTAATAACAGAGTTTTCGTATCGAATTTTTCTACCTATTCATTTTAAAAGGCTGGCAGGGAATATATGCATCGAGCAGAAAATATTTACGTGAAAGAAAAGCGCTCTATGGAAAGCTCTGTCGCCCACCTCCTTCCATTCGAAGTTAATAAAAAAGTGTGCAGCCCAGAACCGCGAGTACGATCGGTGCTTGCGTTACCGCCAATTTATTACTAATTTCTGTAACAACCGCTCGAGGCCAAAGCGAATGAGCGTCGGTAACCCGTTGGGACTTTCGGCCGCGTCGCGTCGCGTCGTTCTCCAACAGAACGAAACGTTCAACTTTTTTCAACCCAGTTCTCTATTTTCCTGCAGTCGAACACCGACCAATTTTCATATTTTATTGGATTTCACCGTTCACGTCTGCTGCACTTAATTGTCCTCCATGCCTAGCGATTTCGTTAATAAAAAGTGGGACATTGCGAATGTTCATCAGAATGAAGATCAAATTGTTGAGTTAAACTTTATTAGAATGATGAAGTTTATGAGATTTTACCCTATTTCAATGGGATCTAGAATCTAGAAACTAGTTAAATAACTTTGGAATAATTGGACATCTTTTGAAACTCAGTAGAATTTTCAGGGTGTCTGGTGGACCGGGAAACCGGGAAAAATCCGGGAATTTTATTTGATCGGGAGAAAACCGGTTATAAAGGATTTAACGATATTTTGTGGAATTTTAAGTAATTTTAGAAACTTTAAAGCTGTTTCAAGGGATTTTAGGAGATTTTATTGGATTTTCAGGTATTTTAAGGGATTTCATGGCATTTTGAATTATATTAAGAAATTTAAACTTATTTTACAAAATTTATTCAGTATTTTCAGTGTATTTTAAGGAATTTAAAGGATTTTCATTGAATTTTAAGTAATTATAGAGAATTAACGATATTTTGTGGAATTTTATGTAATTTTAGAAACTTTAAAGCTTTTTCACGGATTTCACGAAGTTTCATTGGATTTTAAAATATTTTAAGGGATATTAAATAGTTTTAAGGACTTTTAAGAGATTCAAGGGATTTTACGTAATTTCATTGGATTTTCAGCAATTTTAAGAGATCATGAGATTTTGAGAAATCTTCAAAGATTTAACGATAGATATGTTGTGGAATTTTAAGTGTTTTAAAAAATTTTTAAGGTATTTGAGGGGATTTCTCAAAATTTTATTGGATTTTTATGTACTTTGAGGGTTTTAATGGCTTTTGAGCAACTTTAAGATAATTTATGAGATATTTAGCAATTTAAAAAAAATTTTTTTTCAATAATTTTAAAGAATTTAATACGACATTTTTATGAATTTTAAGTAATTTTAAGGAATTTCACCTGATTTTGAAAGACTTTAGAGGGATTTTAAGATATTGTATGTGAATTTTACGTGATTTCATGGGATTGTTAGGAATTTAAAGGGATTTCATGAATTTTCATAGAATTTTACGATATTTCATTGGATATTAAGTAATTTTAAAGACTTTGAATAGATCCAAAAGATTTTACACAAATTCCATCATTATCCTTCAAAATTTGGTGAAATTCCATTAAATTTCATAAATTCAGTTGATATTTTTTGTTAAAATTACTTAAAATTGCTCAAAGTCTCTTAAAGTCTCATTAAATCTGTTAAAATTTCTGAAAATCTACTGAAATTTTGTAAATTTTTTGGATCCATTCAAAGTCTTTATAAATTCTAAAGTAGTTCATTTTTAAATTAATTTAAAATTTAAAATCCATAAAAAATTGTAAAACCCTTAGAATATCTTAAAATCCCTTTAACTTTAAGGGATTTGTCCATATTTATGGAATTTTAAGTAATTCTAAGCGATTTTACGGTGTTTTATGGGATATTAAGTCATGTTCAAGACTTGAATGGATCCAATAGATTTTACAAAATTTCAGTGGATTTTCAGAAATTTTAAGTGATTTAATGAGAGTTGATGGGATTTTGAGTAATTTTAAGTAATTTTAAGAAATATCAAGTGAATTTACGAAATTTTAAGGAATTTTATAAAACTAATGCAGGTTTCTGAAATTAGATAAAGAATTACAAAATTTTATATTTCAAGAATTAAAAATTCTCAATTATTTTTTCTACTAGCAAAAAGGGTTCAAAAATGAGAAACTAATTAAAACCAAAAATGTATTCAATTCTTTTTTTTTTTTTTTAAATCATAAATTGGTCGCAGGAAAAAAAATTTGACCGGAAAAAGACTGGAAATAACCAGGAGAAAACCGGGAATTTCAAATTGTGTAGACCGTTTTTTTAAATTGATTTGCTAAAATCTTTTGAAACTCATTAAAATCCCACGGATCTTCTGAAAATTCTTCAGAACTCTTAGAGCCTAAATAAAAAATTTCGAAGCATTCAGAAAATCCTATTCTCTTCCCTAGTTGCACAAATCACCATTTATTAATTGGATTATAATTTCTCTTAATCAGATATTTATCAACCTATTATATAGCCATACCATTCCATTCATAAACCAATCATAAACTTATTTTGGCCAAAATAGATGCTGACGTGTTTGATGCAAATCGAGCAGGAATGATTTTATGATTCAATGATACCGATGACACAATTCCTGGTCAGATCGCTATTAGAATCAGTTATCTGTAATAACGACTGCCTCGAAGCATGCAGATGTTCCGCATCAAAAGAGCAGAGCAGATAACAGGCAAATAACCTTGGTGGGTCGGTGGGTGGGTCAGAGGGAAGCAGTGGGAGTTCAGATGAAGCAGGGGTGATTTCCATGGACCAGTTAGGTACGTGTCATTCGTTGGATGATTAATCGTTTAATTAGCGGCAGTGTTACGGCAGCTTGGTTCAACTCATTCCAGTGCAAGCACCGTGTCATGCCCGCCAAAACCCCTCCTTTCACCCCTCGCAACCCAAGCGTCGTTCGATTTCGATACGCCATAGTCACCACTCAAACACACTCATCTATACCACCCACACACATGTATTGATATAGTGGACTTTTCAAAATATAGAGTCTTAATCGCACGCGAGAGTTGTGACTCTTCCGGTACCGGTTTAAACTTTAGTTTGAAGTGTACTCCGATGGTTGGAAACAATAATGCAAAGTTTTGGCACATAGACCCTCAGGGAGAAGCTTAACAAAAGCTGACGTTGGTTTATTGCTAGCTTCAAATCTTGTAATTAATACCTTGGTAATTGGTCATTAAAATTTTAGTGCAGTAATCAAACTCGAACTTGATGGTTTTTAGATAAAAAGCCAAAGAACGATTTTATGATCGTTTTTAGTTCAAATTGAAAATTTATCGATTATTCTTGTTCATGTTTACATTTAGTTGATAAGTTTGTAAAATCAGAAAGAAAAATCGAATTTGGATGATTTTGTTATTGTTAAGCACACCAATGTTTTCGAGAAAGTTTACTAATGTAGCTTGTTGCTTTTCTGTTTCAGGTAAGCACTTGTTGATGTATCGATTCTATCCTGGATGACCGTGAGTAGGGAAAGAAATTCAGACTAATTGAGAGAACTTTGCGCCTTTGATTTTCCTATTCATTTTTTATTTATCTACTGAATTTATTGAATATTCAATGAAAATCTATGACTTACAAAAAAACTTTAAATCTAGAGACGCTAAGGATGTGGTTTCAGTTCTGAACGTTCAAATGAACGAATTTTTGTACTGATTGTATTTTAAACTATAAACATTGGTAAAACATTAATTCATTTGCATTAACTTTAATTTTATGATTGAATTAATGTTTTAACGCTGTTATGAGTGAATTATGCTGGATTGAGTAAATATAACCACTCTTCGTGTTGGTTTGAACCTTTCGTTCCCAACATGATGAAGAGAGAAGGGACCAAAATTTCACTCAAATGTAATTAATGTTTTAACACTGTTTATAGCTTTAAAATACAATAAATATTCGTTGATATAAAATCAACAATTCGTTCCTTTCAACGTTCAAAATTCTTCAGTCATCCATAAGGTCAGAAATAAAATATCGCGCATAAGCTTGAATTTGATAGAAATGAGCAGAAATCGCTCATCTCTTGTATTGTTTATGGGATTTCGTGGCATTTTGAATAATATTAAGAAATTTAAATGGATTTTAGGAAATTTATTCAGTATTTTCAGTCTATTCTAAGGAATTTAATGGAATTTCATGAAATTTTAAGTAATTGTTAAGAATTTATCGATATTTTATGGAATTTTAAGTAATTTTAAGAATTTTTAAGGTATTTCAAGAGATTTTACGAAATTTCATTGGATTTTCAGGTATTTGAAGGAATTTTAAAAAAATTATTTGGATTTTTAGATATTTTGAGGGTTTTAATGGGATTTAATGGGACATTGAATAATTTTAAGGAATTTAAAAGGATTTCTCAAATTTATTGAGATTCCTAAAATTACACTAGGAATTACAAATTTTTATATTCCGAAAATTAAGATCTCTGAATTATTTTGTATTTTTTTGAAATCCCATAATTTTTTCAATTTCACATTTTTTTGGGTAAAATTATGAGATTTTAAAGGAATACAAAGTAATTTAAAGGAATTTGCCTATATATTTTGTGGAATTTTAAGTTATTTGATAAACTTTTGGACATTTTACGAAATTTCATTGAATTTTAAGGTATCTTAAGAGATTTAATAAGATTTCACGGAATCTTGAAAAATGTTAAGGAATTTAAAAGGTCTTTCTGAAATTTATTGAGGTATTAGAGATATTAATTGATATCACGGTATTTTGAGTAATTTTATGAAATTTTAAAGGATTTCACGAAATT